>PVHP010042520.1:0-14815 GCA_004024765.1 Zapus hudsonius
CACACGGGCACGCTGGGGGGCACAGGGGCGCGATCGGGGAGGGGGCACGTGCTGGGGGGCACACGGGCGCGCTGGAGGCACGTGCGGGGGCACAGGGGCGCGATCGGGAAGGGGGCGCGTGCTGGGGGGCACGCGGGCGCAACCAGGAGGGGGTGCATGCTGGGGGGCACGCGGACGCGATCGGGGAGGGGGCGCGTGCTGGGGGGCACGCGGGCGCGATCAGGAGGGTCGCGCGTTGCGGGGGGAGCACACGGGCGCGCTCGAGGGGGGCGCGCGAGCAGGCGGGCGCGCTCTGGGGCCGGGCGGACGGGCGCAGGGGGCGTGCTGCGCCGCCGCTCCCCTTCCCACGCTTCCTCCCGGGCCGTACCAAAGGCGCAGGGGGGAGCGGAGCGAGCCACTCGCGGGCCCCACCTGCGGCGGGCGGAGCGAGGCCCGAGCGCTGGCCGGCCGCGAGCCCGCCGGCCGGGGACGAGCGCCGCGGCCCATGCTGATCCGTGTCCTCCTCCTCCCTCTCAGGCGGCGCTGGCGGCGGCCCCGGGACCCGCGGAAGCCGGCATGCTGGAGAAGCTGGAGTTCGAGGAGGAAGGTGAGTGCGGGCATCGCTCCGGACCCCGCGGGCTGCGCTGCGGGCGCCGGGCCGGGGCCGCTCCGGGGACGCTGCCGGGCTCCCGCGCGCTCCGACGGGCGGCTCTTTTGTCCTCGCACCCGGGGTCCCGGAGCCCGGCGTCCGGTGTCCGTCACGCCGCCCCGATTGTGCTTGTCACCGCGCGCCCCGAGGAAGCCCGGGGCTCCCGGCAGCCCGAGCCCTCCAATAACAAACCGGTTCCCTTATCGGTATTTGTGGAAATGCCTTCACTAGGGTGTGTCTCCTTTCTTTCTTTTTTTAATGGGGAAAGTTAAATCGGCCAACCCGAAGCGGCTGATTGAATTCAAGCGACCCTCTCTCTCATGGTCATTTCTGTCACCTCTCCTCTCACTCAGGGTTGCTTCCTGTCCTATTTTCTTCTTGTATCTCCTTACAGGTAAATAACCTGGATCTTATTTTGAGGCTGTTAACATTTAAAGGGGATGGCTGGTTCTTTTTGAAAATGGAATCCGATGAGCTCAAATTGGAAGCTGAACTTTATGTAAGATGCCTGTCAGTCCTGGGAATGTTAGAGGCCTCATGCTAGCTCGCGCTTATCCATCATTTATTTAGTGACTTCTCTTCCAACCCGACAGTGGGGAGAGAGCCAGCACTCCTGAGACAAAGCGTGTGCCATGTGGATGATGTCCCTCCTGCCAACTTTACTTCAATGCCCTGTTCACTTATGATGGGCATTTACTTGAGTAAGCGTGCTCAGCCAGTTGGGGAGTGCTGTCTGATGGCCCCAGGCTGGTCTGTGCCCTGTGGTGTATACCACAAACTGCAGCACTTTACAGACACGATGATGCATCCATAGAAATTGTCCTTAAAACTCCTACTGCATGTTAGTTGTTAACAACGCGTTTCCAAATTTTCCTAGGCCTAATTTGTATCTTGGTGAAAGATGACCCTTGTCTTCATTTGAATACATCTCCACATTCCTTGGAGACACTGTATTGCATGATGACACATACTGACCACCATCTGGAGGGTGATGTGGTGTTCGGTCTTCCAATCAGGGCCTTGAACGTCTGCAGGTTACAGTTATGCCAAGGAACCGTAAGGTGCTTGAGGACCCAGGCCTGGATTCAAATCTCCCCTCACATCTTACTTAACTTTCAGCCCCCCCCCCCATCCTCCCCTGCCCAGGGCAAGTGACTTAACTTCTCAGTACCCTAGTTCCTACGTTTCTAAAATGGGGCTCATGTCTTGGTAGTTCGAGGCTTAAATGGAACCATCTGCATTATAGTGTCTTCATAGTACAGTGGAAACCCATAGGAAGCACTTTGTAAATGTTAGTTTTATTATTTGAGTGCCATTAACCACGTGCTAAATTCATGGACTTTTTAAGGCTCTTATTGCTGAATCTTAAAAGAGATTCTCCTCAGCACAGGTTTGGTGGCCTCCCCCCCCCCCCAGATTTATTCGTTTAATTAAGCTGCATTCTCGAAGTAGGTATGTGCTTTTTCCCCTTGCATTGTTTCTGCCTGTGTCATGAATGTAGAGTGTTGAAACTCAGCATCTAAGAAAGGGAATGGCCCCTTTCCACCCATCTATTTTTATCTGTATTGCCGTCATTACTTTAAAACACACTGAATCCCACAAATAACCCTGTCAAACGTTTCTAGATTCTTAAGGAGGCAGAATGTTAAACAATGACTTGGAAGCTCTCACATGCCGCTTTGTTTCTTTGGAACTTCTAAGTCGCTTGTCCATACAAAATTTAGAAGGGATAAAACCTGGAGCTCAAGCAGATTCATGCACTTTCTTAAAGGAGCGGGGATCGTAACAGTGAGACATGGAGCCTGGAAATACCCCTGAATGGGTGTGCTGGCCGTCCGCAGCATAGGCAGCTGTCGGCTAGGTCCTCTGCCGTGGTGAGGCTTCCTCCTTACCCAGTTAATACCTTAATTTCCACATTGACTTGTGGAGGTGTGACTTAGGCATGGATACATCTGTTCTCCCACCACCACCACCACACTGACTTCAGGGGTCTTTGTAGAGCTCAGCTTCGATGGCCTCTCTCCCACACAAGACGCTCTGACCCTCCCATCTGTACAGCAGAGCTTGCTTTCTGTGCAGAAGTCTCCTGAGACCTTGGAGCCCGGATTCTGCAGGTGTGGGACAGGCTGTGACACGGTTCACGGGCTTCTCTTTGAAGAGCGAGGCTCTGGGTCATGGGCTGGCGAACGGACAAAGAGCCAGGTAATAAATATTTGAGCCTTGTGGGCGATATGTCTTGGACTCTCATAAGTACTTGGTTTGCATTTGTAGCAAGAAAGCAGCCCAAGGCCAAATGCTGTGGGCAGGACGGGGCTCCAGGAAAACTCTGATTTACCAACCAGCCAGCTCTGGCTCTTGGGCCCAGCACGTCAGCGTCTGCTTCCTATGTCCTTCCCTGTGTCAGGGCCACAGATATCATCCTTTCTGCACCCCACCCGTCTCTCTGAAGCTGTCCCCTCCATACCGATTCCCCAACCTCTCCCGACTCATCTGTTCTCCCAGTACCACCTGCTAGGGCTGGTAGGCAGTAGGTACTCAAGCGTGTTTCCAGGATCCCACCTGTCACCTTAAATGCTTACACTTCATGGTGTTGGGAGGAGTTGAACACCACCCCCTACATGCAGCACCATGAGAACAGAGCTTCCCTGGAGCCGGCATCGTTTTAATGTGTTTGCTTTTTTGCTTTTTAAACTTGGGACTACTCCCAATTTTTCTTGTTTGGATTTATCCTTATTAACTCTCTGGAACTTATATTCTGGGCAGGACCATGATCTTGTGCAGCCTTTACTACCGGGAAGCAGATCATCTTCTGGCAGCTTTATTGTGGGTTCTATAACCCTGGCACTGCCTCTTCAAGTCTCTGATCTGCCCCCGACCTCCCTCCTGCCATCCCGACTGGGGGACTTAGTGGAGGTTTGGGTTTAAGGTGACTTGCTGTGCTGGTCTTCCTAGCCTTGAGGGTGTCTTTCTGTGACTGTACCTTGGTCCCACGCTCCTGTCCTATTTTTCACCTGCCAAGTATTTTTGAGACCTCACCTCCACATACTCTTGCTGTAGAAAGCCTGGCTGACCAAGTTCACAGTGATCAAAAATAAGGATGAATGAGCCACTCTGCCTAGGAGCCAAAGGCCCTGTTTATCAGTCCAGAATCTCTTGAGTTTGGCTCATTGTGTAAGAAGTGGCTGTGTTTCCTGAGGCTCCGTTCTATTATTGTGATCTTTATGGGTTTTCTATACAAATCAAGGGGGCTGCAACTTGGTGATCTCAAGTATCCAAGAACCACTATGTTTTAAAAAAAATGAATAAACAAAAACTTATGCTTACTGATAAACATTCGTCCTCGCCTCAGGAGGAAATGACCCTCAGTGAGCAACAACGGGTTCTCGGGGCATCTAGGGCATTACAGTGGTATGTGGCACGTCCACAGGGCCCCAATACATGGACAGGAGTACAGTCTGTCTGCGCTTCTACATTTTTTATAAGTAGACCAACTAAAGGAAAACATACACAATTGGCCGCCAGGGAGGTCATGATGAGTAGAAGATTGAAAGCTGCCTGCTTTGCCCCGGGGAGAATCGCCTGTGAGGAGAGGGGTACCCTACCAAGTTATCCCCCATCACTTGGCTTTCGGAGCGTCTGTCAGCGAGCGAGCATGCCAAGGCTGAATCAGCCCTAAGGTTTATTGCCTGTGATGTGAGGGGTACTGACCTCTGGTGGTAGAGATATCAAAGTGACAGGCTTGTGATCACAGCCTGGTGGCTTGGAGTTCTAGAAGCTCTGATAGTACTAGTCCAAATGCTATCCTTCCCTGCTGAGTTTGTATGCTCAGTCTAGGTAAGGGATAGGTCCCTTCTATGAAATATATATAGTTAAATTCTTTCCCTGCTTAGCTGGCCCCATAGTTAACATTGCCATATTTTATTGATTTTATTAACTCATTTTCTTGACATGTTTTAGTACCTTTGGACGTTTAATGACATACTTAAGGAGATACAGTAGTCTTATGAGCCGATCTTTGATAGGGTTTACATACTCGCACAAGTTCGTGGGGTGACATCTTGGTCCTGATGTAACAGTATGGAATGGAATGGTGGTGGGTCACCTAGAAGGGGGGTCGAGTAAATTGGGTTTTGGAGGCGTACCGTTGGAAGAGATTAATGTTGATGTCCCAGTGTGGACTAGTTCTCTAGAGAGCAAGTTGTTATCAAGAAGCAAACCTGACCCCTCTACCCTCTCTAGCTTCCTCTCTGGCTGTGGGATGGATCCCATACCCTTCTTTCTGTACCAGCTGCCATGTGACACTCTCTGCCATGTTGTGATACAGTTAACAGGTTCTCACCACATACAGGCGCCACCAGAATCATGAGCCTGGTAAACCTCTTTCTGTAGTATTCCGCAGCCTCTGGAACTGTGTGCTAGCAGCACAAATCAGACTAAGACAGACTGGCAGGAAAATGGCTTATTCATTTATCACCTGGAAAGGAAAGACCCACGACTAGTTTAAACAAAGAGGAAAATGCTTAGGAGGCTGTGGGACTTGTCACCGGGCCTCCTGTCATTTCTCCAGGACCACGTGAGCTTCTTCCTTTTTTTTTTAAATAAGATATATAGATTTTTTAATATTTTATTTATTCATTTTCAAGCAGAGAGAGAGAGAGAGAGCACCAGGGCCACCACCTTGTGGGTCTGGCTTATGTGGGACCTGGGGAATTGAACCCTTAGGCATTGGAGGCAAGTGCCTTAACCGCTGAGCCATCTCTCCAGCCCGCGAGCTTCTTTCTTGAACGCTTCCTGTATCTCATAGGCATGGTGGAAACTGCCTCTGGACCCCCTCACTGTCCAGAGAGAGCCCCACCAGCCCACTCGCCACAGTGCAGATTCCAAGAGGGAAAGCCGGCCGTCACACCACAGTGCTTGGTGCTTACAGATCTGGAAGCTTCGTTGTGGATTTTTTCCTGTGACTGTTAACACTGTCTGGCTTGTGTTGTGGCGCTATGCTGATTCCTGCACACGTACCTAATCCCTAGGGTGGCTCAATGCCCTGTCTCATAGAGGGGAGTCTAAGAAGGCAAGAGGTGAAATGCCCTCACCAAAGTGGCACGCCCACCACAGTGGGCGGCTACATTCCAGATCCGTCATCCACACACATAACCCTGAGCCAGTGTGAAGTCGTCATCCCTTCAGAAAACCCTCGTGGGTCACCTGCTCGTCCTTCAGCCCCGTTTTCGACTCTCCTTCTCAGCTTGCTGAGGTTACCCGCAGCTTCCCTGCCAAGATCCTGTGGGTGTCTGTCAGCCCTCATCCCCCGTGAGCCCTGGGGGAGCAGAGCTGCCTCTGTCTGCCCTTGTTCTGATGGTCTCCTCACCATGGCTGGCAGTTGAACCCCATGATTCCTACTCTTCTTTCTTTTCCAGTAGTTACGCCTCCCACAGTAGCCTTCCGTCCTATGCACAAGGTACTGGACATGGCTGCCAGGGAGGCGCTCTTACGTCACCCTGGTCCTCACCCTAGACGGTCATGTTCACTGCCTTGGCTCTGGGAACCAGCACACAAGCTGCCCAGTGTTTCATTCCCCGTATTTCGTCACCAGGAAGCCTTAATACCTGAGGATGGCCAGTGTACATCTCTAGGCAGGCCTCTGCTCTGCCCTGAGCAGGTGCCTAGGTGAGCCCTCTCATCACGACTCCATCTTTGTCTTCTCCCCCTCTGTGTGTGTGTGCACATGCGCGCACGCATGCACACCACTTAATGTTTTAAGAGAATGACGTCTGCTTGACTCTTACCACAACCCCTTGAGGCTGCTTCCTAAGTACCACCTGTCACCATTGCTCTAGGCCTGGCCTTCCTCATCTTTCTGTCCAGCTATCTCAGTAGCCAGTCTGTCCAGCCCCTCGGGGCCCCCTCAGCCTGCCTGCGAGCCTTCCACAGTTGCCCCTTGCCTGGAGGCACTGGTCTAGGTTTCTTAGCCTGGCCTCTTCGTGGACTTCCTTCGCTTCCTCACCTCCCTCTTTTTCTCCTGGCTTTCTCCTCCAGGCTCTTCTGGCCTTCTGCCAGCCCAGTGTTCCCTGTCCCTGATCATTTACCTTTCCTCTTGCCCACCTGCTAGGTTGCAAGTCCTTGAGGAAGCCTTCCTAAGGCATCTCAGCTTCTCCCACAGTCAGTATGCGCTGTTAGGGAGAAATGAATTTCCTTGCCATTAAATCACAGCTCTGGGAAGATGGAGACAGAAGCTTCCGGTTGCCAGGTCCTGAAGGCACCATGATGGTTGAGACATGGTTTTCTATGAGTGTCTCTTCCACAGACTCTGGAGCCTCAAGGGTCACGCTGACACACGGGCCTAGTGTACTTCAGGGGCTTAGTGTTTCTTCTGAAGAAATGAAAGGTCCGCGTGAAGGCACTGTGGGAATGGCGCTCTGGCCTTGTGGGTGAAGGGACAGAGCAGAGCCATGGCAGGGCAGAAGGTGCTGGAGTCTCTGAGGTGAGACAGTGTTTCCACCCGCTGTGGACCGTGTCTGAGGAAAGGTCTTGGAGGTCTTTGTGGCAGGAAGTGCTTTTGTGCTCAGGGTAGGGGAAAGGAGAATCATGGAGAGGAAACTAATTTGGAAACTTGGGCTGACTTGTTGCTCTAATCTGCTCAGTGAGCTGCTTTCTTCTGTCCTGTCACCCACCAAGGTCTTCGAGGGTCAGGCCGCCCCTTTGTTTCATTTCAGGTTATACTTTAGTTTATAAATAAGGAAGGCACGCTGCTAAAAGAACCTGTTCATTAAGTCATGAGGTACCTTTTCTTTGAAAGAGGCTGTCAGTGACTTCAGGATGTACACATATGCATTCTAATGTCTTTATTTTTTTCTTGTCCCTTTGGCCCTTGGACTTGACTGATGACTGGAGCTTTGATGTCTATGTGTGACATGTCCTCCATTTAAAATGCTTATCAGTTTCCTGGTCACTAAGTACACCTGTTACACCCAGATTGGGGCCCCATTTCTTCTGCTTCATAGTGTGGGGCCTTGAGCACATTTCTTGAACGTTGAGTTTCCTTGTAGACAGTGATAGCACCTAGCTTCTATGATTACATGTGAATTAATTAATATGACAAGAGCCTCCACTGAAGTGCCTGGTATGTGGCCTGGTTTCCATAAACAGTAACTGAGGATAACCCCTAAAGAGGAGAAAAAGGACAATTAAGAAAAACTTAAGTCAAAGTCACCCAAGCCTGGTGAGTCCTGTGAACATTGTCAATGCCTGGTATCTAGGGGTACTGTCTATACCTGTGCTAGGTGGATGTATTAGGGTTCTCTAGAGGAACAGAACCAATAGAATGAATTGTAGGAAAAGAGGGATTTATTGGATTAGCTCACAGCAGTCCCACAACAGCAGTCTGTAAGCCTGAGAGTCAAAGAACCAGTAGCCATTCAGTCCACATGGCTGGAAGATTGCTATGGGTTGCTAACAGGTCAGGTTGACAACAAAACTTAACCATCACAAGTCCACCCTTGCTAACTTCACATCAAACCACATCTCCTTACATTATACTTAATTTCCAAATAAAGACAGTAACAAGATCATAATTTTGCCTAACATGATAAAACTATCTCAAGTACAACTGGAAACCCATACTCTTCCCCAAAAACAAGGCAAGGTCCCTTGAGGAATGTTTAGTCTCTAATATCTAATAAGTTAAATATAAATTAACTACAGTTAACTAATGCTATCTCAATATTTATTACATTATAGAGAAATAGATATTGGTGTACATATGTATAAACATTTTTAACAAAGACAAAAAACAGGCAATTACAGCCGTCGTCTTTATAACTGGTCACGTGGCTTTAGCTGATATTTGTAACTACCTTCTTCTACTTCCCATTTTGTATTTCCTCCACCTTTAGCAAGCACCTCAGCAGGTCTTGGTTCTTTACCTGGAGGGGTGACCCTCCTTTCATTCCTGATGGATCTGGGCCATTTATCACACTACCTTGATCGGGGTGTTGTAGTTTCCCATTGACTTTGATAACGGCATGATAACACCAAGAGGCGCCTGATAGAGTCTCCTGCACTCCCAGACATAGTCTTCCCTGCCTCCATTGTGGAGGAGCAGTCCAATTTCTCCCTGGTAGTCTGGATCAATCCTCCCTGTTAACAATGTAACTCCTTTCTTGGCCTGTTGACCAGAGGGCATCAGGAGCCCAAAGTGGCCAAGGGGGAGTCTTAGCTTCAGTTCAATAGAATGTTCTCTGTGCCTCCTGGCAGAAGCACTCCCCCTTCTGGAGCCAAGACTTCTAGGCCAGCAGAACATAAGGTTGCAGGAACAGGAAGCAAAAATTTGTCTAATGGGTCACTTGGGGTGATGGTAAGTGGTACCATTCCCATTTCCACCCCTTGATTCCTGGACCTGTGGATCCGGGCTATCGGAGAAACAGTACCATATATAGGACGCTGGTTCAGAGCATACACAACCTGCTGGAGAACCCTGCCCCAGCCTTCCAGGCTAGTACCACCTAGTTGGCACCATAACTGGTTCTTTAAAAGGCCATTCCATCATTCTACCAAGCCAGCTGCTTCAGGGTGGTGGGGCACATGGAAGGACCAGCGAATTCCATGAGCACGAGCCCACTTGCTGCACTTGGCTGTGAAGTGAGTTCCTTGGTCTGAAGCAACGCTGTGTGGAATACCATGACGGCGGATAAGGCACTCTGTGAGCCCTTGGATGGTAGTTTTTGCTGAAGCACTCTGTGCAGGAAAAGCAAATCCATAACCAGAAAAGGTGTCTATTCCAGAAAGGACAAAACGCTGCCCTTTCCATGATGGAAGTGATCCGATGTAGTCAACCTGCCACCAAGTCGCTGGCTGGTCTCCTCGAGGAATACTACCATACCGGGGGCTCAATGTTGGTCTCTGCTGCTGGCAGATCAGGCATTCAGCAGCAGCTGTAGCCAGGTCAGCCTTTGTTAGTGGAAGTCCATGTTGTTGGGCCCATGCATAACCTGCATCCCTGCCACCATGGCCACTTTGTTCATGGGCCCATTGGGCAATGACAGGGAACTCAGACTGAGAATGAGTTTATATAACACCACACTTTATTAAGACGTTACAGGGGTATGAGACAGAGGGACAGGTAAGGGAGAGAAGGACAGAAATCGTGACCCGGCATCACGTGGCCTCATGATGGGCTTGATGAGTAATGACCGTCACAGAAATAAAAGGCATGTGCTTTTAAAAAGAGATTAAAAGGTAAAAGTTAAATATCCCCCTCTCACACCTGAGCTGCCAGAAGGGGAGGTCTTAACCTTAACCAAATGAAGACCCAGGACCAGGTGAAAAAAGACTCTGGGTTTCTGTGTGGATTCAGATTTGATTTCGTGCTCCCGAGTGGGAACTCAACCTGTGCCGGAAGCCCCAACCAATCAGCCTAGACTTAGAAGGGGGGATAGCCACCCACACCTGGGCAAGCTTGGCTGGGATGGACTGAGGTAGGCGTGACAAGGTTGTGAAGTACATAGATCATAACGGGCCTGAGAGTCGGCCCATAGTTGTTGGGAGAGAGAGAGGAGAGAAGGGGAGGAAACAATAAGGAAAGGAGTTTGCATCTCCTTCTACAGAAGAATTAATTTGTTGAAGGTCTCAAGAAGGGTGTTGACAGTTCTGGTCTTGGCTTGGTCACTGTGTTAGGGTTCTCTAGAGGAACAGAACTGATAAACGTAATATGCATCCCAAAGGGGTTTACCTGGTTCACATGATGCAGCCTGGGTAGCCCAACAATGGCTGTCCGCAGGCAGCTTCCTGGAGAGCCGCTGGTCTTTGGCCTGTGTTCAAGCCTGATGAAGCTGGGTTCTTGTGTCAGGGTTGATGCCCTCACCAGCAAGAAGCAAAGGCTGTCAGATGGAAAGGGCTGCTTTTCCTGGAACCTCTGTATCCTCCTGGAAGAGCTACCTTCTCGGGGAGGGTCTGCCCACCTTGGCTAATCCTCCAGGAAATGCCCTCACAGACTTGCCCAGGGGCAGGTCTCTTACCTGATCCCTGAGCCAGTCAAGTTGACAATCTAGAACCACCATCACAGTCCCCGCACGCCCTACTCTTCCGTCTACTCTGTCTCCTGTTGCACTTGAACCCTGAGTAGTCCCCACGGGAGCAAACTGGCCTGAGAGCTCAAGGTTTGCCTCGGTGCACTGCTGCAGTGAGTGCACATGGTGCATCCAGACCTTGGTTTGAAATAGTTACTCCTAACAGAGCTTTCACCTCTTCGGAGAATGGCGGCATGCCTCGTTGGAGGCAGCCAGCACACCCACCATGGAGCTCCATGCCAACCCCAGAGGTGTACACGTATCTGTGGGGGTGTTTAAGCTCTGTTTTCGCTAGAGTGAGAGTAGTCCTTCCTCAGTGTCAACACAGCGTGCTTGTCTGGACTCCTGAGGACGTGGCTAAGCACCCGTCTTGGATGAACTGGCCGAATCGATCTGCCACCACCCTCAGGTGATTTGTTGGATGTATTCATTTATCTCTCTTCCCCTAAAATCTACTGAAATGACAGAAATCAATGATATCAAACGTAACAGTTGTCTTGCTCAAGAAAGCTTAGTTCTTGGAGAAAACAATAACATGGGCAAGCCTTGGTCAGGACTGTCAAGAAGCAGCAAGTGAAATCCCAAACCATCAGAAATAAAAGCAGTTTCTTAGCTTCAGACAGACTTTCAAAGTAATATTAATGGGAAAGAAAAGTGAAATTACACCAGTAAGTTTCAAAACTTTTTCAGTCACTTGAAATCTTTGTGGGGGGGGGGAGGATGATGTATTTGTGAGAGCGTAGTTGTCAGTCAGCCACACGTCGCTGGGATAAATCTCCAAACCAGGCACAATTTTGGGGAGGAAAGTATTTATTGAACAGGTCCAGGGGAAGTTAAAGAAAAGGCTGGCTCCCTTTCACAGATCCAAGCAGAGACAGAGACAGCACCTCCAGAAGCAAGCAAGCAAGCAAGCACACTGTAACACTGTAATTCACAAAATGCAGAACTGCCAGACCGGATTCCAGCTTTTCTTTTGCATATCTATCCCTAGTATTCTGTATCCAATTTAGAAAGGGCCAGTCCCCAGGAGGCTAGGCCAAAGTGACACTTCCTCCAGCCAGAAGCCTGAAGACAATTAACAATTTAGTAAATGCAATTATAATAAATTCTATTGGGGGACATTTATTCAAAACTACCACAGTAGTCGTGTGTGTGTGTGTGTGTGTGTGTGTGTGTGTGTGTGTGTGTGTGTCACGGCACGCATGTGCAATGTGCAGGTCATGGGACAACCTCAGGGGTCACTCCTTGCTTAGACCTCGTTTGAGGCTGAATCTCTTATTAAATTTTATTTATTTTGACAAGATCATGCGTGCATATATGAATTTTGATCATTACCCTCTCTCATCCTTCCACTCCTGCTAAACCCCTTTCCAACTAGTTCTCTTCCTGCTTTCGTTCATGTGTGTGTGTGTGTGTGTGTGTGTGTGTGTGTGTGTGTGTGTGCGCGCGCGCGCGTGTGGGAGTTTTTCTCCTGAGTGTGTACGTGAGGTTATTTACTGGAGTGTGGGCAACTTAACCAGCAGCTTACCAGTGAAGAGCATGACTGCCTTCTCCCAACAATCATAAACAGCCAGTAGCTGGCTCCTTCTGCTCCCACGGTGCTGGAATGGTGATGGTCTCCATATTGGGCCCCTGAAAACGGCTTCTGTGAATTCTTGAGTGTGAAAGAATAGAATCTGTTTCACAAATGGCCAAAGGGAGGGCTCGGTCGGTAAAAGCTCAGTTGTGCAAGTGTGCATGCACACGGTGTGTGGTAGTATTCCTCCCCGACCTGCCTCTGACTTCTCTCTGTCCTCTTCTGTGATGCCCCCTGGCCCTGGGAGGGGGTGTGCATGTCCTGTTTAGGGCAGAGCACACAGTAGTTGCTTATTCCCAGCCCTGCACAGTAACCTAGCCCACTGTACCAAGAAGCTTCTCTGATTGAGGCTGAGAGCAGAACTAACATACGGGTGTGTATAATACACACACATTTACATGGCCATGGATGTCCTGTCCATTTAGCATAACAGTAGTAGTAAGTTCATGCCTATGACCTCCCCAGCCTTGGGCTTTTGACCGTGGTTGCAGGACCAGGCTTGAATTCCATCCTGTGGATTAAATCAGAAAGTGGTTGATTACCACCATAACAGTCAAGCCTCCGTCAGTCCAGTGGCATGCCTTACCAGACTGGTTAGTTGTGGAGCCCACAAAGTTTAGAGCTGGGTAAGACTGGCAGCCTGCATAGCACATCCCAGAGAGATGGAGTAGAGTCTCTGGGCTGGCACCGTGGGCCAGGCTAACGGGCCTCAAGCTTCCGGGGATTCTCTTGTCTCCGCCTCCTGTCTTGTTGTAGGTGCTCTGGGATTGCAGATACTGCATCTGGTTTTACATCTGTTCTGGGATCTGTACTTAGGTCGACGCACTTGCACAACTGCTTTTACCTCCTGAGCCCTTCAGGCATTTTATCTGTTGAACAGATTTTATTCTTTTTACCAATCACCATACAAGAGATTAGGAATTGTTGCATCATACCCTTTAAATAGGTGAACTGTTTGGATATAAACAATTATGTATTAATAAAGGTGTTAAGTGATGAAAAAGTCTTACTTTTCCTCTTTCCCTGTAAAAAAAGCACGACATTCAGCCTGTTTGTGGGTCAGTTCCCTAAACCATATATATATATTTTTTTTTTTAAATCTTAGGTCAATTACTATTAGTCAGGAAAATTGCCTATTACAATGAAAGTGATTCAAAAAACTCATAATTTGTTTTATTCTCTAATACAAGCTTTAATCTTAAGAAAGAACGTTTAATGAATGTTACTCTCACTGCGAGGACCTCGATGGAGACAGTGGTAGACAGTGAGGAGACTCAACATTCATCAAAGCAGAAAAGAAACTGCAGAGCATTTCTAAAATGCCCTTCTAAGCTCGGAGAAGCTTGTGAAGAAAGGGGAGGAAAGAACCGCACACTGATTAGCGATACCCACCCCCAGGTCTGGGCTGGTTAGGGAGAGGATGGTGTACTGTGAGGCTGGCCTCGGAGCCAGAGAAGGTGGCTGGCGGGCAGGAGGGAGCTGGGGAGGAAGCTTGCAGTGTGGGCAAAGCTCCTGAACAAACACGGGCAGAGTGAGCCAGGCCTGTGTTGAAAGCCCAGTGTGTGTGGCCAAAGAAAGCTTGTCCTGGAAGTGGGAGAACCTTGGGGATGTTGAGACATCCACTGAGCAGTCGACCCGCAGAGAGGCAAACCTGACATCCCTGGACGCTCCCTGTGCTCCTTCCTGTAGAGCCAACAAACGAGCTCGTAAGCGCTGGACGTCACTAGTGGGCCGAGCTGGACCCTGGTCCTCATGTCCAGGTGATCCTGTTGCTTTGGGTGGTTTCCTGGCTGGGGTGGTAGATGCTTCAGGAAGTGGCCCCTACAGCTGACCAGAACCTCAGCTAGCAGTCATTCCTTAGGCATTCATGGAAATTTGTTTTTGTTGTTTTCTTTTTAAAATTTATTTATTTGAGAGCATGAGAAACAGAAAGATAGGGAGAGAGAATGGGTGCAGCGGTGCTTCCAGGCACTGCGAACAAACTCCAGACACATGTGCCACCTTGTGCATCTGGTTTTACATGGGTACTGGGGACTGGAACCCAGGTCCTCCTGCTTTACAGGCAAGCAAGCACCTTAATGGCTGAGCCATCTCTCCAGCCCTGAAACTTGTTTTTGTTTGTTTGTTTGTTTGTGGCTCTTTTTTTTGGGGGGGGGAATTGCAAAGTAGGGTCTCACTCTAGCCCGAGCTGACCTGGAATTCACAATGTAGTTTTACAGTGGCCTCGAACTCATAGCGATCCTCCTACCTCTGCCTCTCTGGAGCTGGGATTAAAGGTGTATGCCGCCATGCCCGGCTAGAAACTTGTTTGGAACTGGGTAATTAAGCAAACTATTTGCCTCAATCTTTTCGTTTCTTTTGGTTTGCTTTGGCTTTGTGAGCTAGCTTTTCACGTAGCCCAGGCTATGTAGCAAAGGGTGATCCCCCTCAAGTGCTGGGATTGCGGGCATCCAGCGCCATGCCCAGCTTGCCTCTGTCCTGGCCACTCCTGCTACCCCGCCCTGACTGAGATCATCTACATTCAGCTGTAGACACACTGGTAGCCCCAAC
>PVHP010042521.1:0-14944 GCA_004024765.1 Zapus hudsonius
TTTTTTTTTTTTTTGAAACAAGGTCGAAAGTATCCCAGGCTGGCCTTGAACTTACCATATAACCAAGAATGTCCTTGAACTCCTGATCCTGCATCTCATTTGTGCACATAGACACCCCTACCTGTCCAGCACAAACCATGAGGCACACGCTGATGACCTATTCATGAATTTATCAAAGTAGATTGAGTAATAAATCCATATCAGAATAACAAAGTGCATGAACTTATCAAATGTACAAGATTAATGAAGATGCTCACCTGGTTCATAAAAAAGGTGGGACACCCAACACTGTAATGGTGATGGTCAACTCCTTACTGTACCTGAGGCTTCAGCTCAGCATGGTCCCCTCTGCTTGATGGAACCCACTAGAGTTGTGGTTCATCCATCCATCCACCTGGTCCTCCGAGAGCCTCCAGCAGCTCTGCTCCTCGGTTCTTTCACATCTGACCAACTGCAGCAATCTCTCTGCATCTGGGTCAGCTCTTCATTAGGGACTCATTGAGCTCTGCAGCCTCTTTAATCCTTTTGTAGACATTCTATAACATATGTATAAATTGTATGAAGTGCAATGTGTGATCTGAGAGTTCATCTTGGTAATTAAGAGTGGACTCAAAGAACCTGTGATTGGATAAGCCAGTGAGACAGAAACCAACGATTTCGACACAAAGACCCCTAAGCTCACAACCTTAAAGCAGTCTTAATACTCATCCACCACGACTCAGGGAACTATGCAGAAGAGGGGGCGGAAAGATTGTGAGAGCCATGGTGGGGGGAGATTATCCAGAGGCATGGCCAGGAGAACCTGGCTGAATACTAGGCTATCCATGGTCCCCTGTCACAAGGACTGATCCAGATGACCCATGGAGGAGGTTATCCAGCGGTTTGGGGAGGGGGGATTGGGGATAACAACTTATTGTTTGCCCACTAAATATTGTAATTCATTATGGACAATAAAAACTAGCATCTAAAAAAAAAAAAAAGAACCTGTGATTGGGGTGGAGAGATGGCTCAGCGGTTAAGGTGCATGCCTACAAAGCCTAATGACCAGAGTTCAATTCCCCAGTTCCCACATAAAGCAAGATGTACAAAGTAATGTGTGCAGCTAGAGTCTATTTGCAGCGGCTAGAGGCCCTGGCATGCCCATTCTCTCTGTCTGTCTCTCTTCTATCTCTCTCTGCTTGCAAATAAATAAATAAAATTATTTTCTAAAAAAAAAAGAACTGTGATCACCAAAGGCCACTTTGTTAAGGGAAGTAAGGATTACTTGGTACATTACAGCCAATTAAACTGAGGTAGCTTACAAATTTATTGTTATTAAATAAATCCTGACATTTGAGAAAGGCAGAAGTGTGTATGTCCTTGTTTCTGACATAATTAGTATGCTGTGGTAGTTTGAATGAAATGTCTCACATAGGCTCGTGTGTTTTGAAGACTTGGTCCCCAGCTGGTGGCATTTTAAGAAAGTTGTTGGGCCTTTGGAAGGTGCAGTCTTACTGAAGGAGGTGTGTTGCTGAGGGCTGGCTTCGGAGTAATATAGCCCAGCTCCAAGCTCAGCTCACTTAGACTGTTAGACATGAGTCTGGGGTCCAAGAATGACCACACAATCTGAAGTCTATGGCCAGGCAATGTTTACTTCTTCAGAGCTCATAGTCAGAAAGAGTTCAGACAAAGCACCTCAACAGGAAGTCTACTAGGGTTTTTATTCCCTAACACAGGCAGAGTCCTGGACTTGACTTTGACTCAGAGTTTGGTCCCACAATCAAACATGATTGGCTAAAACATAAAAAATGAAGCAGTTTCTAGGGGAAACCTAAAGAAATGGGAGACTTAGGGATCTTTTACCAAATGCAGAAATAGAAGCTTTGGTTGGAAGGACTGTTGACTCTTTTGGTCTCAAGGATGGCTGACTGAGGAAGGGGACTCTCCACAGAATGGCATCCTTCTAGAATTGAGTTTATCTTTTTAACCCCTTGACAGAAAAGACTCTCTCTCTCTCTCTCTCTCTCTCTCTCTCTCTCTCTCTCTCTCTCCTTTCCTCACAAGACTACTTCCTGCTGCTTCCTGCTCAGGCCTCCCATGATTTCTCTGCTATGATGAAGCTTCCCCTCAAAACTGTATACCAGCTGAGAGTGGTGGCCCACGCCTTTGACCCCAGCACTCAGGAGGCAGAGTTAAGAGGATCACTGAGAGTTTGCGACCAGCCTGAGACTACCTAGTGAATTCCAGGTCAACCTGGGCTAGAGAGAAAAAAACCAACAACAAACAAGCAAACAAATAAACAAAAACCCTGTAAGCCGAAATAAATAAGCTGCTGAGGTCAGGTGTTTTGTCCTAGCAATGAAAACTGCTACACTGAGGTAACTCGCAAATTTTATTGTTAGCCAATAAATCTTGACATTTTGGTAAAGCACAGCTGTGTCTGTCCATGTTGCTGACATAACATGCTTATATCACAGCCTGCCCTGGGTGATAGACCTCCAGGCCCTGACTAAATACCTCAGGGTAACATGAAACTCCTAGGGAAAGCATTGAAGGCAACTCTATCTCTAGAGCATTCGGAGCTGTTCTCACCAGTCCCTGCCTGTCTGGGGATCTAGCTTTCCAGCCTGGGCTACAGGTTTCTTGAGAATTGCGGGTTGAAAAGAAGCTGCAGGGCCAAGGCCACCTGAATGGCTGGCCTGTCGTGGGTGTTAAGTATTTTCTCATGCTGGCTTTAATTTGGGTTTCCTTCTGACTAATAACTTGTTTGTTGGCCCTTAATCTATCTTCTTTTGTAACAAAAGGCTTCTATTTTTTCCTTCTGCCCAACTAATTTTTCCTCATTATTAAGGTGATCAGACTCCAATTACGTACATGATTTAGGCTTAATTTTTTTTTTGTTTCCCATTGTTCTTTTAATTTTGTTTTGTTCTTTTTTTCCTAGTGCTTTTCTGGCTTCTTGAGTTAGTCAAATAGTTTTGCTTTTTAATCTTATTTATCTCTAGCAATACTTTGTTGTGTTTTCCGACTCTTCTGTGATTGCTCTACCACCAACAATGTGCATCTTCGTCTTCCAGAATCTGCTTAGCTGACATTTCACACTTTACCTACTGAGACTGTGAAATACATACTCGGTCTTCAGTATCTACGGTGCTCAAAGTCCTTGGACTCTCTCAGGGAATAGATTTTCTCAGTGCTAATCAGTTGGCCAATGGCTGGCAGCCCCTGGGTGGCTTCGAAACACCAAAAAAGTGAGGAAAAGATTAGAGGCTTGGGACCTTCAGCCCACCCTCAACCACAGCAATGGGTTTTAAGATTAAGCAACAGATTACCAATGGCCAATAACTGAATCAATCCCGCCCATGTGATGTTACGTAGTGAAACCTCCCTTAAGAGCCCAAAGATAGGATCTAGTGAACTTCTGGGTGCAAGACCACGTGGAGGGCTTGGGAGAGCAGTGTGCCCGACCCATGTGAAGCCCGTCCTCCCCCTGCCTTGCCCAAGCATCTCTTTGCCTGCAGCCTTGTATTGCTTGTAGGACTTGTCCTCACTTCTGTGATTCTGTATCTTCATTTCTCTCTTTTGAAGGATATTTTTTCTGGTTGTAACAGTTACAGAAAAGCCTCTATTATCTGGCCTCTGTTGATTCTGACAGTGGGTCGGTGATTCTATATTTATTGTATCTCTTTTTTTTCCCTCGTTTCAAGCATTTAATCTTAGGGGTTCAGGGATTTTCACTCCTATATGTCTATGTATGCTGTTGTTTTTATTAATTATCATCGGCACTCTTTCAGATCTTGGAATTGATGTTTTTGTCAAACACAGGAAATTGTGTTATTTTATGTCTCATTCACGGTCTTTCTTCTGAGAAACTTGTTACATATATGCTATATTACTTAATATTATCCCATAGATCCCTGTGATTCTTTTTATATATATTAGTTTTATCAAGGTAGGGTCTCACTCTAGCCCAGGCTGATCTGGAATTCACTATCAGGCTGGCCTCGAACTCACGTCAATCCTCCCACCTTTGTCTCCTAGGTGCTGGGATTAAAGGTGCGCACCACCACGCCAGCTCCTAATATTCTTTTATTTATTTATTTATTCAATATTTTTTTCTGTTTTTTGGGATGGGAAAATGCCTCTGCATCTGTCTTAAAGATCACTGCCCTGATGTAATGGGAACCACAGCAAAGGTTGCTGCCTAGGCATTAAAAATAGAACACCACACCCCAATATCCAAGCCTATGGGCAGAGATAATAACTTAGATGTATCTCTCTCACTTAGCAGATTGGATGCCACTTTCCTCATCATTTCCTTTAGATGGATCATTCAGCCATGTAACTGTGTAAACATGATCCACACCCTAGTCCCTGACACTCTGCCAGCTTCCCTCTCTCCTTCATTCCCCCTCCCTCTCTGCCTGACTCTAACCTTGCCTCATATGACCTGTCCATGGGCCACCCAACCAACTCATGGTACCCTGCCTGCCAGGTCCATATGTAGTAAATCTTTGAACTTATTTCCTGTATAGTAGCACATGGAATTTGCATATTCCATCCAAATGAGAGGTCACCCCAGGCCAGGTTTTCTCTGGACACCAGAAAAGGAAGACACAAGGCCAGTTTCCCAGCATCGAGCAACAACAAGACATGCAAAAACTGGAACTGGAACTAGGTGGGTCAGACAAGCTCCCTGGGGCCTTTGCCAACATAAGCAAGATTACTGAGGGACTCCTGGCCACAAGCTGGATAGCACTCAGGGGCTGAGACAGAAAGATATGGATTCAAGACCAACTTGGTCTATAAAGTCAAATGTCTCTATCTTTTCATATATGCATATATTATCCGGAAGTTTAAATGACTTAAACCAATAAAGTTTTTTAGAGTTCCTAGTCTGATGTCTTGCAAGAAAAATTTGTAGTGGCATTTTTCAAAGGAGTAATTGCCAAAGTTTTATGAACCGATATGAAGGGTAAACGTTGATGCATGGACATCCGGGAAGGAAGAAAGAGGGTAATGACAGGATGTTCCCAAAGCATTTTGAATTCTGAGTATTGGTGCACTGTTTAATCAGAAATATCTGGGCAACTGGAATTCATAGATGGATTTGCCCCTTTCTTCCACCAGCCTGTGCCAACCCTGAGCCAGCTGTGTGCCAGAAACTGACACAGCCCTGAGACATCAGAGCGCCCTTCCTCAGAGTCCCTAGTCCTGAGACCCCAGAGATCTCCCCCATGCCCTCCTGACCTGAAAGAATGGGCAGAGTGACATGCATCGTAGCAGTGATATGACTTTATTTCAGCCAAAGAGAACTAGAGAAGGAAAGCAAGGGACAAAAGAGCCAGGGAAGGAGGGGAAGGTTGGAAAGTGAGCTAAGGGACTCTTTGAGCTCAGACAGCCCAGAATCTTCAAAGGACATGCCCATAGGCTTCGTGTCCTTCCTCTCAGAAGCCTTTCCAGCCTGGAGGTGGTGGGAAACTCTAAGAGGCATCCAGACAATCCAGCAGAGAGACATGGAGAGCAGAGAAGGTGTGTCCAGATAACATAAAGCAACTGTGCCCTGCCTCCAGTTGGCCAAGTGGGCAGAAGAGCCATCTGGCACCCACATGGGACGAGAGGTCCGGGGCTTTGATGCATCCCTATGCCCACAATTTAGCACTTCCTGCAGCTGCCTCCACAGGATCCGAGGCCATAAGAGTTGATACCACCAGTACGGGTAGTGGAGAGGCCCCCGCCAACCACTCCACCTTGGGAGCTGCTCACACCTGCACAGGGACAAGGGTGAGTTAGAACCTTTGGCAGGGGTGGAGAGCTGATCCCAAATTGTCCCACCCTGATCAGAACTCTTCTCCTGCCACCGAGAGGCTGGCGCCTGCTCATCTCTGTCATCAAGAACAAGATGGTACAAGCTTCCCTGCAGTCTGTCAAGGGTTCACCTTCACTGGAAGAGAGCCCAACGTTAGGTGTGACCTCAAACTCTTTGTGAATGACTTCGGGACAACCTCTCTGGGGAAAAGACCAAGCCGATGAAATGCCTGTTCTAATCTGAGGAAGTATTTTGACACCTTGAAGATGGGCAAAGGTATCTGAAAAGGAAGAACCCAGAAGCTTCCTGTGATAGGCGAAAGGCTTATTCTACTCAAGCCTTGGTAGCCAGCTCCATCTTTATAAGTGTGTTGGCACTATCAGAGATAAAAGCTGAGCTGTCTAACTTCAGTCTCTATTGGGGACCCAAGCTACTCACAGATATTCACAGCACGGATGCCTTCACACAGCCTAGTGGGGAAGAGAAAGGTCAGCATCAGCCTTGGACATTCACTCTTGACAATGATCCCAGAAGTCACCTGGTCACTAACTCTAAACTCATCCACCCAAGCAGTCACCCAGGCACTCCCAGAAAGACCAGAAGAAGATCTGGGACCTTAAGAAGGTTCTAAAACCAAAGCAGAAGTCTTGGTTGTTGAGTAGGTAACAAGCAGCTCTAGGTAACGGAACCTTTGGGCTCCATAGTATTGTAGCACCCACCTCTGCTCCTCGCCCTCCAGCAGGCGCCTGTAGGTGGCCATCTCGATGTCCAGGCCCAGCTTGGAGTTCATCACCTCCTGGTACTCCTTCAGCAGGCAGGCCA
Organism: Zapus hudsonius; assembly: GCA_004024765.1. Lineage (NCBI taxonomy): Eukaryota > Metazoa > Chordata > Mammalia > Rodentia > Dipodidae > Zapus > Zapus hudsonius. The sequence goes on from PVHP010042521.1 coordinate 6,611, forward strand.
TGTCCTGCTTGGCCTTCTGCAGGGCGGCCTCCAGTCCTGCCAGCTTGCCCTTGGCATTGCTAAGGGCCGCCTCGCCCTGCTGCTCTGACTGGGTCACCGCGGCCTCCAGCTTGGTGTTCTGCAGGCCCAGAAGAGAATGAAATGGGTTATCATCCCTGGGTCTCACTGTGCATTACCAGGATGTGTCCAGTCTATCTACCCACTAGGAACATCCCAGAAACACTGGTCTTTTTGTTTGTTCACCTGGGTCAACCTGAGTGATCACAACCAGGTACTCTAGGCATGCAAATGAGCCACAAACTCAATGGTGAGGTCCAAAAAGGGCTCACCTTGTCTGTGTGGCACTGGGTAGGCCCCAGGCTCCCTGGTCTCAGGCCCAGCAGTTTCATACCTGGCACTTGGCATTCTCGATCTCGGCTGTCAGCCTCTGGATCATGCGGTTCAGCTTGTTGATCTCCTCCCTGGTGCGGCGCAGGGTCTCCCCGTGCCGGATCACCGTGGCCTTGATCTCCTCGCACTGGGGGGAGAGAGATACTCATGAGGCTCAGGATAGAACATCCTACCACTTCTGTAGCTCAATGCTAAGGACCACCATGGACAGCTCTGTAAACTGACACAAAACACCAAGAGAGCCCCAGTGACAAATAATGACATGAACAGCGTTTCCCAGTGTGTGTACAACTTACACATTCCTGGGTGCCGCCTTGCCAGGGTCCCCCAGAGAACATGTCCCTGGCTCACTGGTTGGGACAGGTAGCTTACTAAAGAAGCCTCACACAGAGAAACCTTGCATCTCTTCTGCTGTCATGTCTAGGGGGCAGGTGTCCTGACCACTCACCTTGCTGCGATACCAGGACTCAGCCTTGGCCCGGCTCCGGGTGGCAATGTCATCATACTGAGCCTTGATCTCAGCCACAATGGAGTCCACATTCAGATCCCGGCTGTTGTCCATTTTGACAATGACGGAGGTGTCTGAGATGTTGGCATTGAGTATTCTGATTTCCTGCAAGGCGAATATCCATTCACATTGTATATACCGTCTGGAGTCAAGTACATCAGAGAATAATATCCCTCTATTAAAGAGAAAGAGCCCAAAGACCCTCAGGCCACCAGACTGCCCTTTCTCCTCTGAAACAGACTGGCCTGGCCTTGGACAGAGAGAAGAATGGGTAAGCAGTATCCTTCATGCCCAGTTCTCACCTCCTCGTATAAGGCCTTCAGGAAGTTGATCTCCTCCAGAAGACTGTGGGTATTGGCCTCCATGTCTCCCTTGCGCACATAGGCACAATTAACATCCTGGAAACACAGACACACCTTGAGCCCCAATGGTTACAAAGGTTTTCCAGGGAACTCCTCTTCCCCCAACCGCATCCCAACCCGGTAAAGCAAATCATAGGTACAGATCATAAGATGGGGTCAGAACTAAGCTCTCCTCCAAGACCAGCAAGATGCATTATGTAACTTTGGAAAGTTCTTCCATCTCTCTAGGCCTCTGTAAAGGAAGATCCAGACTACCCATGTCTCTCTTGGATCCACTGGGGTGTGAGGATGGAATCTTGTTCATGGGTGGGGCCTGCCTGGTGCGTCCACTCACCTGCTTGAGTCTGACCAGCTCATTCTCAGCTGTGGCCCTCAGGGCAACCTCTTCTTCATACCTGAAGAAGGAAAAGAGATTTGGAACCAGAGAAATTATTTCATGGTTGGCTAATAACAGATCTGACTTGTCACATCCCCTTCCCAGAATGCCTGAAATACTTTCTCCCCACAGTCCCCATAGTATTTTAATGTACTCTAGCTTGAATACATATTATCTACTGTAAAGCTCTTGGTCTTATTATTAACATAATAATTTCTCTGAACTTAGATGTAGGGAAGGGAACAGAACTCATGACAGAAACCATGGAGCTTGGATGGTGGCTATCTTTCTATGCCTAGAACTCAACATAATAAGGGGATAATAAAGTAAGTTCTCAAAAACAAGTGTATTGGCAGAAGTAGTGGATGGATGGATAGTCGGAGGATGTGGAGGTGAATGACGGAGAAGTTCATAATGAGACAGGGACAACCTCTCATCTGACATTTCAGCATCTGTTCTCTTTGTGTCTTCCTGTCACTGCCCATGAAACTTAAAACAGATGAAGAAAGAAGTTTCCAAGGCCAGCATGTTCGGCTACTCTCCAGCTGTGATATCATGGAAGCCCTTCTGAGGAACGTGGACCTGTTCCTTGGCCCTCACCTCTTCTTGTAGCCTTCCATTGCTTCCTGAGCGTGGTTGAGCTCCGAGGCCAGCCTCCCGCTGTCGGCCTCCACGCGCTGGGCCTCCCTCCTCAGGGTCTCCATGTAGCCTTGGAACAGGGGCTCCAGGTTGCTCTCGCAGCCCTTCTGGTTCTGGTAGAACTGCCACTTGGTCTCCAGCAGCTTGTTCTGCTGCTCCAGGAAGCGCACCTGCCACCCAGAGAAGCAACCTTCCAGTCACCCAATGTCCTAGTCAATCAATGGCTCCAGCTTCTGAAGCAGCCTTTGGGGTCTCCTGACACACACCTAGGTCCCTGGCCATCATCTAAGATGGTGCAGATAACAGGACAAGCACCCCCATAGTCAAGTGGAGAATGCTTTTCTCCTGCCAATGCTTGGATTCTCCTGGATAGAAAAGTTCTCTGGGAGCCTGGCTAAACTTCCTGCTGGCCCACACTGGGTCTAGGGCCAATAACAGAAAGAAATCCCAGGCAAAGGATAACCCTATAGTTCTATTCTTGTTTTTTTTTTAAGATGGGAATTTCCATATGTAACCCCTGCTGACCTCAAACTCATGATCATACTGCCTCTACTTCCAGAAGACTTGCCTGGCTTTTGTTCCTATTTCTTTTGCTGCTGTTGTTTATTTGATTTTTAAGGTGGGCTCTAGCCCAGGCTGACCTGGAATTCACTGTGTAGTCTCAGGCTGGCCTTGAACTCACGCTGATCCTCCTACCTCTGCCTCCAGAAAGCTGGGATTAAAGGTGTGCACCACTGAGCCTGGCTCAGTTCCTATTTCTTGTGCACATGCCTTCCGTCTGGTGTGCATGGGCTGCCTCTGCCACCTGACAGGGAATTCCAAACCCTGTCCTTGTGTATCCATGGAGGCCCTGCACTTCTGGACAGAGGTTGCATAGAAAAACTGCTACTCTGCTCTCATCCTTCTGTGCCCTGGATATCTGTTTATCTCCTCCATAAGACTGGATTGCTCCTAGACCAAAGACCTCCTGTCCCTCCTGATCCCTTCCATGCCCCACTGGAAAAATGAAGGCTCAGCAAGGATACAATCCAGGACGTTCATCATATCCTTTTTTTTTAGTACTTGGGACTAAATCCTGGTCCTCTGAGTCCTAGGCAAATGCTCTACCTGGGCACTACATCCCCAGTTCTCCAGGACACCCACCTTGTCGATGAAGGCTGCAAACCTGCTGTTCAGGCGCTTGATCTGCTCCTTCTCCTCATGCTTCACACACTGTGCGTTGGGGTCGATCCCCAAGTTGAGGGGTGTGAGCAGGCTCTGGTTGACAGACACAGAGGTGATGCAAGGGGGGCTGGGTCCACAGACGCCCCCAGATCGGTACCCGAAGCTACGGCCGCAGGAGCCCGAGCGGAAGCCTCCACAAATGCTGCGGCTGCCCGAGAAGCCCCCTGAGAGACCCCGGTAGCAGGAGATGCCCTGGTAGGGGGCGGCTGAGATGCAGCAGCGGCTGGGTCTGGGCCTACAAGCTGAGGTGCAGCTGAAGGTGCGGCCAGAGCCGAAGCCCTGAGTGGTCCCCAGAGCCTTGCAGGATCTACTGCGGGAGCTCAGACAAGACGATCCACAGGTCATGTTGCCTCTAGGTTGGAAAAGACGAAGCCAGAGGAGACGGAGATGATCTGACTTCTCCCTCACTGCCTGGCCCTTTTATAAGCCCAGGCACCAGGGTCCATCTGCCTCACCATGTGCAGTGGCCATTTTGTCACCTTTATGGGCTTGGGGAATGTCACAGTCATTTCTCCTCTCCCCTGGGGTCACATCATTAAGATAGAGCTTTGGAAAACCCTACACTCAGGCAGCTCTGAAATTTGGCAGGCTTCTTCTCAGTTGGCCTGAGGGTGTCCAGCAGTCAGTCTGCCAGAACAATGGATGCCACACCTGCTGATGTGATCGAGGAGCAGAAGAGAGGCCAGGCTGGGACGCTTTCTTTCAAGTTGTTAGCTGGATTCATAAACTCCATTGGTCCTCAGGATGCGCTATGACCAAGGACAAAGAACAGGCCATCCTTGGCACCTTGGCAAGCTTTAAAACAAAGAGCCTCTTAGGGACTCCACAGGAGGAGCCCAGAGGACAAATCCTCAAGATAACCTGGAACACCAGACCCTTAGCACTGCCTGAGAGTGATGTAACATCTATACCTAGATAGAAAGTCAGGTACATAATCAAAATTGTTCTTAGTTCAGTTCTTTCTGGTTGAGGGCCCATGAACTTGGTGATCCTATATAAGCATCTGACTTGAGCCCTTCAAATGGTTGGGTTCCTAAGCATCCAGGTGTCCACCACCTCCATGCCTTCCTGTGTTCCTTCAAGAGTTCTCATCCCCACTCCACAGTCAGTCTCTCTCTATCTTTCTCTCTTTCTTTCTCAGTCTTCCTGCATCCTCCTCTCTCCATTTGACCAAAAGCCCAGAAGCCTACTTTCCAGAAAGGCTCACTTATCCTAGCAACATTTTAGAAGAGTTTGTTCCATAAGCTCAAAGACTGGCCCAGCAAAGCCTAAACTGAGGAGTGTGGAGCTGGGAGTCCCCCGCCTGGAGAGTGTTTGTGTGCAGGAGGCTTCTGCCCCAGAGCTCGAAGAGTAGAGACTAGGTGCAGGACAGGTGCAATGGTGAGGAAACAACAGTAGCAATTATAGCTGCAATGTATTGACTGCTTCCTGTGCTAAGGATTTACACATACACACCCACTTTATCCCCACAGTGGCTCTGGGCAGGTTTGATTTTCTCAGCACTAGTTATGAACAAAATGGAGACTCGGGCCCTATGCACATTTTCATCCAGATGATAAGTGACAGTGTGGAAATGTGTCTGATTCCAGGGACGCTTGACTGTATAGCATGGAGAAGGAAGAAGAAATGTATTTCCAAAGTGACTTCATTGATGTTCAAGATGCTTCATGATGAAGTTGCCAACAGATCCAGGTGCACACAGACATGCTCTCCCTGTACACACTTCAGAGCTCGGCTCTCCCCGGGGTCAAGCCCTCTTGGTACTCAGCTTCTAAGCCCACCCTTGCCCATCCTTCTTATCAATCCTCTGGCCTCAGACAACTTCCTCCTCACCCATCCCCTAGGTTTATCTAAAGAGAACTAACTGCCACTCAAGCAGTCGCTCTGGCTTCCCTTCTGGCTGCTATCTAACCTGGCTGTCCCCTTGCCTGCAGCTTCCTCCCCTCTATCTTGGCACCTCCAACTCCTCACATTCAAGTCCAAACAAAGTCCCATCTCTTCCAAGGACCCTTCCAAGACTTGGAACAAGCCCCTGTGGGGGGCTCACTCAGAAGGAAATACTGGCATGAGCTTCCATGGCCAGGCCCCTGGAGCATTGGATGCAGTGCCTGCTCTGCACAGGGCTACAGCCTTGTCCTTCACACTTGGGGCCTGCTTCCGGAAGGGCATGGTGACCAGCATAGAGCAGTAGCTCTCCACTGAGACTGGTGGCCCAGAAACAAAGGGGCAGGTGCATTTCATCTGAGAATGGAGAAGCCTTTGTTCTTGCCTGAACCTGTCACTAAGGGCCCTCAGATGGGGACATCTGTCTTGAATTGCATCTGAAATTTTTTACGTTTTCACCTACTCCTCATTTCTAAATTCCAAGCATAATAAAGAGACCACCAGGGAGTGTGTTTCCTTGAGGCTGGATCAGAGATTAGTGTGAACATTTTGGGAGACTACATAATTCTACCCCTTCGGACTGTGTGCTTAGAGGCCACAATACAGCCTGCAGCTTTCCTGTTCTGTGAATTTCGCATGTGAATGTTCAGATTGGTTGTCAACATCCACACTAACTGTGCTAGCACAGGAGATGTGCTCCAGTCACCCACCAAAATCCAGAAAGCCCAAACCACAATCCTATAAGCACCTTACAAGTCCAATTTAAATCCTCCATGGTTCAGGTAAGTATGCTTCCTTTCATGGGAAAGACCCCTATGCAAAGAGTCCTGGGTTGGATTCCCAGCACCAAAAAAAAAAAAAAAAAAAAAAAAAGTAGTAGAAATCCACCATCTTGAGCTGGGAAATGATGGCACCTGCCTATGATCCTGTAATCCCAGGATTTCTGAGGCAGTGGCAGGGGGTGGAGAGCTCAAGGACAGCCTGGTCTATGTAGTTAAGACCCTATCTGAAACATTTCCAAGAAGAGAAAAGAAAGCACCACCTGACAGCCAAGTATTAGTCACATAGCTGAGCACAGGACACTGGAGATGGGGTCCATCCGCCAAGAACTGTGGTTGGACTAAAACTGCTACAAAACAGACCAGAACTGAGCCAAGGAACCTGTGCCCATGAGGGTGTATAATAGACAGGAGGTGGCAATGGGACACTCCTGGAATATGAGATGTCAGGGCTGGCCGTGATGACCTTGGGGTTCTGGGATTTAATTACTGCATGCATGGTAATAACTCAGCTTTAAAAGCAAAGCACAGGGTGACGTGCCAGCTTCTCTTTAATGCTGACTGCTGAGCACACACTCTGATTTCCGCTGCCAATAATGGGACACATAATTAACCTCCTTTGTGATGGCAATGCCTTCTAGAGTCAATGGCAATGATCACCATCAGATGAGGAGGGGTCTGGAAAAGCCCATACTCCTGCCTCCAAGAAACAGCCACCCAATGTCTATGGGACCTAAGCCCCAGGGACACAGACCCTGGAGGAGGGCTGGGCTTGCCTTTCAGCTTCTGACTCTTACTCCACTAAAGACCCTTCCCTCAAAGACCTGAGACAAGCCCCTGGACCACTCTGAGCAGTGAATGGGCACAATGACACCAACCTCTGAAGGATGCCCTGGGAGTTAGGAGAAATGGTGTATCCAAAAGCTCTCCACACTGGGCTTGGTGGTAGACTCCTGTCATCACAGCACTTAGTAGGACCAGGAGTTCAAGGACCACCTCAGGCTAGAATGAGGTCAAGACCAGTCTGAGCTACAAGAGACCTTGACTCAAAGAGAAGGCGGGGGGGGGGGGGGGGGGGGGGAGAAAAAGGGGGAGGGGAGGAGAGTAGAGCAAAAGCGAGGGGAGCCCTCCACAGCAAGCTGGGCTCCATCAATACAAGCCCCCCAAACCCCACGAAGCTGCATGGAAAAGTTTGGAAGGGTGAGAAGAGATTAGAAAAGAGAAAGTTTTTGCCCAAAGGGACCCGGAAAGAATGACAAGTTAATCATAATAGAATAGAATAGAATAGATAAACAAGCACACATTTATGGAGCTCTTAGTAAGTGCTAGGTAGGCCCCTGGAGGCTTTGGTCCATTATCCCATTAAATCCTCCCAGTACCTCTCAGATGGATATTATTACAATCCCTATTCTACATAAGACATCTAAGGCTCTGGAAAGTTATTCACCTGCCCAGTCATGACATAAACCTGTCCATGACTTCAGAGGCCTGACCCCTCAATACACCATCGCGCATTGCCCCCATCAGCACCCACCCCACCCCTGCCAACACACATTCCATGCGCCCAAAGCCAGGGTGCACCAAGTGGTGGAGTCAAATGCGCGCTGGCCTGAGCTGGAAACAGTAATCCATTGCTTTGGGGGCTGAGTCCCAGGGGAGGGGAGAGTCCCACCGGGTGCCTACAGTGCCCAGCCCGCTGAGCTGACCAGGCGCTTCTAGGGCCCATAAACCACGGGCGGGAGGTGAACGCTGTTTTATGGGGGCGGCCTGGCAGCCTAGGCAGCTTTGATGGGGCCGGCAAGCTCGTAAAAGCTGGGGCGGCTGGTGAGCTCCCTCCTCGGGCCGCAGGTCCCCATATAAGGCCCAGCGCCGGCCTCGGAGTCCAGCCTGGCCCTGTGTCGCCGCCCGCAACCATGTCCTGCTTCTCCTCCCGCCTGGGTGTCCCCTCTGGGATCCGCGCCTTCAGCTGCGCATCTGCCTGCGGCCCCCGGCCCGGCCGCTGCTGCATCTCCGCCGCCCCCTACCAGGGCATCTCCTGCTACCGGGGTCTCTCCGGGGGCTTCGGCAGCCGCACCATCTGCGGGGGCTTCCGCTCGGGCTCCTGCGGCCGCAGCTTCGGGTACCGATCCGGGGGTGTCTGCGGACCCAGCCCCCCCTGCATCACCTCCGTGT
>PVHP010042522.1:0-14952 GCA_004024765.1 Zapus hudsonius
CCCCAAACTTGGGCCTGTATTGCAGACAGACCCCAAACCTCCGTGGCCCAGCCCACTCTGTGTTCTCCTGCAGAGCTGAGATCTGCTGGGGAACCCTGCTGTGGACCCCAAGCCGATGCCGAGGAGAGGCCGGGTGCCCGGGTCTCAGTCCTGCAATGAAACCTCTGCGGAGAGCTTGGAATCTGCCCCGGGGGATAATAGCGGGAGCTATTGGGGGGGAGGGCTCGGCCCTCTGCTCCACAGGGGAGCAGAGAGCTGCTCGAGAACCCCGTCTGCTGCAGCCCAGGGGTTCGGGAGGGAGGGAGAGTCTGAACTCGGGTTCGGCCGGTGTCCAAAGCCTGGATACCAGTTGAGGGGGTCAAACCTTTCCGGAGAGTCCTGGCAACGTTATTACTCGGTCACCATCTTGCTCCGCCCCCCCCCCCTTTTGGCTTTTTAAGTTTCCACTGAAAAGTCAGCTGTTACTCTTTTATAAATATTTATTATTTATTATTTGAGAGAAAGTGTGAGAGAGAGTGTGTGTATGTGACAGATACAGAGACAGACAAAGTGAGTATGGGCACATCAGGGCCTCCTCACACAACAAATGAATTCCAGACACATGATGCACCACTCTGTGCATCTGGCTTTACATGGGTACTGAGGAATCGAACACAAACTGTTAGGCTTTGTCAGAAAGCACCTTTAACTTAACCACTGAGCAATCTCTCCAGCCCAAATCAAGTAATATTCAGGTGGATTTGCCTTTATAGGTGGCCTGGGATTTCTGGTTTATAGCTCTCAATATTTTTTCTTTCCTTTATACATTTAGTGTTTTAACTATGATTTTATGTGAGTTTTTAATATATATATATATATATTTATTTATTTAATTTGCAGAGAGAGAGAGAAGGAGAGAGAGAGGTGCCAGTTTTATGCTGTGGAGGGCAATGTCTCTGGATATTCTCCTCCACCTTGGCTCTTATATTCTTTACACCCCCTCTTCCACTCAGTTCCTTGAGTCATGGTGGATGAGTTTTAAGTCTGCTTTATTGTTGAGATCTTAAGTGTCTCTGGACTTCTGCTTTGGATTGTGTTGGATATCATTGGCGTCTGTCTCCATTGACCTTTCCTTGGTTATTGGACTTGCTGTGGTGATAGGTCTCTTGTTTATCTCAGCACTTTCTCATAGGTTTCATTTGGGGCCTACATGTTTTTTTGTTCTATATATGTCTGTTAGGTCTAGTTAATCCATGGTGTTGTTAAGCTCCGTTATTTTCCTGCTGACATTCTCTTTAGATGATCTGTCTAGAGATGATAGTGGTGCATTAAAATCTCCTATTATGATGGAATTGGAGTCTATTTCTGTTTTGTTTTTGAGAAAATTTTGCTTTATGAAATGTGATGTACCTGTATTTGGTGCATACATATTTATGATAGTAATATCCTCTTGTTGAATTGTTCACTTGATGAGTAAGAAGCGACCTTCATTATCCTTTTTAATTAATTTTGGTTTAAAGTCTATTTTGTTGGATGTTAATGTAACCATATCCACTTGTTTTTTTATTTCCATTTTCTTGGAAAATTATTTTTTATTCTTTCACCCTAAGGAGATTTCTGTCTTTAGAAGTGAGGTGCAATTCTTGAAGGCAGCAGATGGAAGGGTCCACTTTTCTGATCCACTCGGCTAATCTGTGACTTTTTATAGAAGAGTTAAGTCTATTTATATTCAGAGTTATAACTGTGAGGTTTGATTTAAGCCCTGCCATGTTGGAGGGTTTATGGAAGTAAATGCATTACATGTTATTATCAGTGCAATAATTTTGATTACTGGGCTGGAGAGATGGCTCAGCAGTTAAGGCACTTGCCTCCAGTGCCTAAGGCCCCGCGGGGGTTCAATTCCCCAGAACCCACATAAGCCAGACCCACAAGGTGGTGGCCCTGGTACACTCTCTCTTTCTCTATCTATCTATCTATATCTATCTGTCTATCTATCTATCTGCTTGAAAATGAATAAATAAAATATTTTTTTTTAAAACTTCAACCTCAAACAACTTTGCTTTCTATCAACTAACATTAAATTTAGAATATATTAAGTCTCCAAAGTGACAAATGTTGGAAATACAAAGATGAAAAATTTTTTTTTAATAATTTTGATTACTGTGCTCGCCCTCTATTCAACTCCTTAGGTAGGTTGCTTGTCTCTTCTGTGTGGAATATCTCCTGTAGTATCCTCTGTAAGTTTGGCTTTGTGTTCATATAATCATAGATCTGGCTTTTATCATGGAATACTTTCAATTCTCCATCTATTATGAGGGATAGATTTGTCAGGTACAGGATTCTAGGTTGGAAGCCATAATTCTTTAGGCCTAGAAGCGCGTTGCTCCAAGCCCTTCTGGCCTTCATGGCTTCTAAATAGAAGTCTGAGGTAAGTCTGATGTGTTTATCTTTATAAGTAATGAGTTGTTTCTCTTGCTGCCTTCAACATTCTCTCTTTGCTTTCTATGTTTAGCATTTTAACTAACATATGTCTTGGAGAGCTCCTTCTTTGGTCCTGTAAGTTTGGATTTCTGTGGGCTTGTATCTGGACTGGCCTTTCTCTTGTAAGATTAGGAAATTTTTCTTCTACAATTTTGTTGAAAATATTTTCTGTCTTTGGCCTGGGTTTTTTCTCCCTCTGGGATCCCCTTTGATCCTGATATGGTCTCGTTAGGGTATCCCACAGATCCCTCATATTTCATTCACATGATTTTTTTAAATTTATTGAAGGTTATGGAATACCTATTAATTTCTTCTGTCTTGTTTTTGAGGTCTGAGAATCTCTCTTCCAGTTTATCAACTTTGGCACTGAGGAATTCAAAGGAGGCTTTTAAAACCTCTGTTTCATTTTTTGTTTCTGTTTTTTTGTTCATAGTCTCCATTTCTCTGTTGAGTTCCAATTTCCAATCTAGTTTTGTTTTTGTTAATGTTTCCTGGAATTCATTCTTAAGTTCGGTTAAATCCTCATCAAACTTGATCAGCTGATTATTGAGCTCCTTGCATAGTTGGTTATCTTCAACTCGCTTAATGTATTTTTGAAGTCACTCTGATTTTTCTCCACTAAGTTCAGTCTGATGGCTATGCTTGTGTTGTTGAGTTTCATCTCATTTATGTCTTGTTTGACAGTTTCCATCTCAGCCATCATCCTGGCCATGATCTCATTGCAGATATGACCTGAAGTTATTTTGTTCTCATTTTAGGATTGTAGCTCTGTTGTCTCCCCTACTTTCTCACTGGCTTCTACCATTGTGGGACTAGGAATAGTAGATGGGGAAGTCTCAGCTTGAATTGCTGTGTGTTATTTTACATTGGTTTCTGCCCATTTCTCGATAAGGGTCTAGTTTTTTTTTTTTTTTTTTAATGCAGGAGCCAATATAGGCTCTTATTGGATATTCAGTGAAGGTTGTGTTCTGGGTACCCGTGGGGTTTGGGATAGCATTCTAACCACAAATGCATGAGTTACAGAGGTTATGGGTATGCCAGCAGTTCTGGGCTGGTCTGCTATGTAATATGGTATGGAGGTCAGAGATCTTCTCTGGCTGTAGTCACCACTGAGTCTTGCTACTGGGGCTGCGGGGTGTTTCAGAGCAGAACCACTTGTTCCTCTTTCCCTTCAATATCCCAGCTGGGTGGGTTGTAGAGATCACCCTGTTCCCCACCCCCAGCCCCAGCAGGTGCCTGCCCAAGAACTATTGCTGTCTAGTTTAATTGGAACAAGGCACACAGGGGATGCTAGAAGGTGGGTATGGAGTGTGTAAGAGGTTTGTAGGTGTATAAAATCTTATTTCTTCAGTGATTGATCTGTTTTTAGTTTGAGCTGGATTGGCATGGAGTAGCACAGTTGAAGATGTTCAAGTTAGAAGTATGTCTACTACTCCGGGTTGGCAGCTGATACTTGAGATGTGTTTGGGGGAAGTATAGAGTGGGTACAAATGCTCCAGACAGATGATCCCCTATTGCTCTGGTGCCCCAGGTGTAGGACCCAGAATCACTGTTCCCTTTGACAAAGAACCACCTCCAGACACCCCTCACACTTTACTTGTCTGAAGCATACAGGCCCAGGTACCCTGATATCCCAGGCTGTGGTATAATTGTGCTGGTTGTGCTGGCAACCCTAGATCTAAGTACCCAAACATGCCAGGCTTCTCATCAGCCTGTAGTATGCAACCCCATTCCCCCTTGCCCCTCACTTATTCAGTGTGTTCAGGCCCCAAACAATGGGACTAGTACTAGTTTTATTAGCACCACGCTCTAACCAACTGAGCTAACCGGCCAGACAACTAGTTTTAAGCTCAACAAATATCTCTCCTGTCTGGGGCACTCTGTCCCCAGGCAGGTTCTATTCTTCAGCAGACTGGAGCCCCCAGAACCCAGGTCCTCAGTCTCTGAGTCACCGCTCATGTCTTCTCCCCCAAACGGGGTACTTCGGGTGCTGTACCCACTGTGACCCCTAGAGCTCCAGACCCAAATACACTGGGAGCTCTTCACCAGCCTGGAGCAAGCAGGATTCTTCTGGCTTCACCACCCTTCCCCTTAAGGGGACAGAGGCTCTAGGCTCACTGGGGTACAACTTGTGCTATTCTGCACCTGAAGGGAACACTATTGCCCAGCCACCTCCCTCTGTTACCCAGCACTCCTCACTCAACTTTCTTAAATGTGTTTTGACCTTTGTGAAGGTGGTCATGCCTGCCTTCTCCTCTTATCCTTGTGGCTCAGGTGGCTGGGTGGAATTCTTCACTGGGGAACTCTGTGGCTACGTCTGGGGCCGTAGCTGTCAAAACCAAGGATTTCTCACTGGGAATGCTGGGTGACTATATGTCTGCCTTCTCTTCTGTGATTTTTCAGACTCTGCCACAAGGAGGTTTCTCTAGGCACCTCTGGACTGGAGTGAAGAAGCTGTGGCAGCTGGTGGGAGGCCTGGGGACAAAGCTGCTGGGCTAGAGAGAAGGTAGCCATGGGCCTGGAGGCAGAGGAAAGAGGAGAACCCTGGGCCCTGAGACCTGAGAGAGGAGAGCCACAGGGCCTGGAAGCCTGAGAGAGAGAGAAGAGTTGCAGGGCCTGGGGACTTGTAGAGAATAGCCACAGGGCCTGGGGCCTAGGGTAGAGGAATCCATGGGGCCTCCGTAAAAGGAGAGCCATGGGGCCTGGGGGAGAGGAGAGCCATGGGGCTGGTGGGCCTGTGAGAGAGGAGAGCCACTGGGGTATTTTTGACTAAGCTTCCTACTTAGTCTTCAGCAGCCAGAGTCCTGCTTTAGTAGGTGTGTCACTGGAGCAAGATCTTGAGTCCATCATACTGTATGCTCAGAGCTAGCTAAGGCTTACTGTGTTTTCTCTCTCTGCTGCAATTGTGTGATGAAGTGAACCAGCTTCCTCCACCATGATGAAGCTTCCCCTTAAATCTGTGAGCCTAAAATAAATGCTTTCCTCCCATAAGCTGCTTCTGTTTGGATATTTTGTCCCATAATCAAGCAACTCATTGCAACACCTTCCAACTCATCTAACATCTAGCCAAACTCAGGTCATAAGACAGATGGACTAACTCTTGTGTCAGTTCTTTTTGCCATGTACCATAAGCCAACATTCACATTTAAGTATAGTCGGTTTACGTATTGATGGATATTCAAATAATTTAACTAAAAATTTGACATATATAAATTATAGTGGCACTTTTATATTTCTTAGTGTATTTTGGGCCATGTGTCCTCTGAGTTTGGGATGCAAGTTCTGGAAAGGAAATCATTGTCACCAAAGTTTTTTGGCAATCTCCACAGTTGTAAGGGTGTCCAAGATCAATTTTGGGTTTCAGATTTGCTCTGCTTAACAAATGAGGGACTGATTGTGGAGTTTGTTTTCTGTGTGCTGGAAACAGCTTTCTTCCAAACACATCTACTCCCATCTACTGGCAATTGCCTGAAATACTAGTCTTATAATAATTAATATAATATAGTATAATACAATATAATATAATGATATATTAATGCTACATACATCAACAAACCTGAAACTAAGATTCTAGTTTTGGCCTCTGACACTAAGAGATTTTGATTCAACCTCACCTTCTTTCTTCTCTAGGACTGTTTTTCCCACATGTATAATTAAGATGCTTGGGGAAAATGAGCTAAAATGGATCTTCCATTTTAAAAAAATAATTTTATTTCTTTTCAAGAGAGAGCATATGTGCACATGTGTGAGCAAGAAAGAGAGGGAGAAAGAAAAAATGAGAATGGGCACATAAGGGCTTAGTGTCACTGTAAACAAACTGTAGATACTAGCGCCAATTTGTGCATCTGGCTTTACATGGGAACTGGGGAATGAAACCTAGACCTTTAGGCTTTGCAAGCAAATCCCTTTAATATCTGAGCCATTTCTGCAGTTTGGCCCTTCTATTTTGGACAATCACAGATTATCTCTACAAGGATGTCATGGGCAACCCGGGACGAGGGGCACAGGATTAATAGCAATAGAGGTGTGCTTGACTCACATTCTTGTGTATGATGTTCAGTGATGTATGGTTCCCCTTGACCTTTTTTTGCTTCACTTGCATGTTTATACAAAAGAAGTATTTGCTGTGGTAGAAGGGAAAAGTAGGTGAAAAGAAGGAAAAAGAAGGGTTCCTTTCTGCTTTAAAGAAGGCAGGGGAGCATGACATACATACTAAAAGAATGGTTGAAAAGTGGCTGTCACAGTCAGCCACATGCTGCTGGGATGAATCTTCAAACCAGGCACAATTTGGGGGAGGAAAATATTTATTGAAACTACAGATTGAGGGGAAGTTCCATAACAGCGAAAGAGGCTGGCCTCTTTCACAGGTATGAGCAGAGAGAAAAACCTATCACCTACACCACACACACAGAACAGGGAACAGGCAGGAGGGCCACTGGTATACTTATTTAATAAGGGAACCATTTGGGCCACATGCTCCTGGCATCTATGGGGATGGGTGATGTCCCTTACCACACTTTGTCTCCTTTGCTACTCATTCATTTACTAGAGGGTATTCAGTGGCTTGAACAGAAACTGGTCCCAATACAAACTGCATGGCACTGATGACCAGGCCTGCAGATACCCACCTTTGCAGATACTTCCCACCTTTGCAGAGTTTGACTTTGAGCCACTCTGAAAGAGGCTTGGCCAAAAGGTCATCAAATCACCACTTCATTGCTAAACTGTCTTCACTGTTACTGGGATGACCCAAGTAATGGGTTTAATCTGTTACAGTATACACGGTGACTGTATATTGGGACTGTTTGGTCAGTTTGTTTCTGCCTCTGAGCTTCCAGTTCTAGACCTCTGGGATTCCTGATTTCTAACCCAGTGCCATGGTTTGATCCGGGTGTCCCCCACAAACAAATGAATGTGTTCTGGGTAAACGATCCTCAGCTGATGTCAGTTTGGATTTTACAACTTTGATGGAGCTGTGTTGTTGGGGGAAGGCTTATGGGGATTATAAACCAGCTTCCCCTTGCCAGTATTTGGCACACCTTCCTGCCGCTGTTTGCAGTGCTGTGGCAGAGGTGATGTCCACCCATCTGCTCATGCCATCATCTTCACTGCCAGGATGGAGTCTTCCCTCAAGTCCGTAAGCCTAATAAACCCATTCCTCCACAAGCCGCTTTTGCTTGGGTTCTTTCTGCACAGCAACTAGGAAGCTGACCGCAACAGTCTTGGTACCAGGATGTGGGGTCATCTGTTGCTGCTAGAACCCTGATTCTGTGGCTTTGGCATTTTGGAATTGATCTATAGGAGGAATATGGACGGGACGGAAACCTCATCCTAAGAGGTGCCTTGCAGTGCTGTAAGTACAGAGTGATGGAGCATTCTGGTCAGAGTTAAAAGACATGAATGTAATGAGAACTACGGACAGTGAGGTTTTGCTTACGAGGGTGAGAAAGAACTTTGGTCAGGACTGTGCCAGAAGCAGTTTGTGTGAGAGGCTTGCTGCATTCTGCCTGCCTGTGTCCTGGGAACCTGTGCAGGGTTGCTTTACGTAAAGATGAACTGGTGTGAGCAGATGGAGATGGCACAGAAAGAAAGATCTTTGAGTCGAACCTGCTGCCCGTTCACCTGCAATTGTTTGAGAGATTACAACCATTGAGATTGGGCCAGCTGGTCTACATTGGAACAACAGGAAGAATGCAGATCCTTTGAAGTAAGGGGCCTGAATGCTCTGTTCCCACCTGGATTAACAAGTTGACAGCCCACCTGGTTCTGTGGAGTATAACAAATGCAAGAAGTGAGAGTCATTGGATTTACAACACAGTTTTGTTTTTGAAAAATGGCCATCGGCATGTGAAGCAGGTGTGCTAGGTTGCCTGCATGGAGCCCGATGGAGACATGAGGATGAACTGTAGGTTGCAATGGAGACCCAATAAGATGCCAAGACTATGGATGGGTGCCAAGGTGAGCTGCCAGCACTGGATGAAGTTTTCCCGGACTGTGAGTAGCCGAGCTGGAAGGGTGAAATCGAATCTCCAAGAGACTTGTTATTGGTTAGAATCATTGAACTTGGAGTTAGAGATTGATGGTGCCCTGCTTGTTTTAAATCTTGTATTGGTTCAATCTGTTTTTGCTGTGCCTCATGTTTTGCATTGTGAATGTTCTGTGCCATTATGGGTTTATTTTTGGTATTATGGCTTAGTTGAAAGCTGCGGGGACTTAAGATTTGAGCTGAACATATTGTGTTTATATCTTGTATGATTATTAGTTTGTGGGGGCCAGGGGCGGACTGTCATGGTTTGATACAGGTGTCCCCACAAACAATTAAATGTGTTCTGATAGATTGATCTTCAGCTGATGGCAGTTTGGGTTTTACAACCTCGATGAAGCTGTGTTGTTGGGGGAGGGCTTATGGGGATTATAAACCAGCTTCCCCTTGCCAGTATTTGGCACACCTTCCTGCCGCTGTTTGCAGGGCTGTGGCAGAGGTGATGTCCACCCATCTGCTCATGCCATCATCTTCCCTGCCAGGATGGAGTCTCCCCTTGAGTCTGTAAGCCTAATAAACCCATTCCTCCACAAGCCACTTTTGCTTGAGTTCTTTCTGCGCAGCAACTAGAAAGCTGACTGCAACACCCAGCAGTACTGGAGGGTTAGGACACAAAGCTGTTCTGCCTTTTCTACAAGTACCTCAACTGGTCCCAAAGCCTCTTGAACCTTTCTATTCCAATCCCATGTGGCAAACTTGTTGATCAGACCATGCAGGAGGTTTTCAATGGTCATTCAAGTACCATATGCCTCTTACTCAAGCACAATGCCCTGGAAAATGTTCCTGCCATGCTTGGCACTTATACCAAGTGAGGAAGGATTTCCCATTCTTGTCCCTGTAGGTGCACTTGTATGTCTCTCACATGAGTGTCCAGGTGTTGTAATCAGCCACATGCTGCTGGAATGAGTCTCCAAACCAGGCACAATTTTGGGGAGGAAAGTATTTATTGAAGTAACAGATCCAGGGGAAGTTAAGTAAAGGTTAGCCCCTTTTTTTACAGATTCAGCCAGAGAGACAGAGGCCCAGCACCTCCAAAACAAGCAAGCAACTGTAACACACTGACTCACAAAACAGCAGGATTACCAGACTTGAGTTTTGGCTACTCTTTTGCATATGTATCCTAGGATTTTGCATCCAATTTAGAAATATCTCAGGGCCAGACCCCAGGAGGCCAGGCCAAAGTGACACATCCTTCAGCAAGGAGGCTGGAGACAATTTACAATCTTTAATATACCTATAATTCTTTTGGGGGACTTGTATTTAAACTACCACACCAGGTCTGTAAAATACTCCTGATGTTAGCACCATACCATTTACGTAACAAAACCTTTTGCAGAAGACATACAGGTTCTCTGAAGGCTGGCCTCAGTCCATTATAAGCAAGTGCCAATTGATCACCAGAGTCACCAGCTAAGGGGATATTTTAAAAAATGATCTCAGCCTGGTCCACTGTAGCATACAAAACCACCATGGCTCAACTCAATTGTTTACTATAGAGAGCCGTGTTGGGGACAGCTCACGAGTGAGATGCATTACCTTCACTACCTCTCTACATTCCACAGTCATTTTCCATGAGCCATCCCTCGTCCTAATGCAGGATTGCTTCCATGAAGATGCCTTACATTTCCCCACCCCAAGGCTCTTGGTGTGGCAGGCTGAAGCTGCTCAGCCTTGCCCAGAGCCAAGGGAGAGTGAAGCTGCAGTCTTGCCTGCTGTGCCCACTGCTCAACTGGTTTCCCAGGTTTGACAGGCTCTGGGATGGCACTGCTGTTCCCCACCATTGATCACACCTGGCTGCTGCTTTGAACCCAGGCAAGGTGAATCATGTCCACCTCCAGTTACTTTTTTAAGCTAAGGAGTTAATTGCCCACCTTGAGACAAGCTTAGTCCTTTTCACCTGCACCACCTTATCATTTACACATTATAAGAACTGTTACTTAGGGTTTAAAGTCTTCCAGAGACTTACTCACACAGCATCTGTCCTTAAAAATCAGGGCTTCACACATACACATCTTGCCACATTTCCTTTCAAGTGCCCCAGGATGACTGTTTTCAGCTTTTTCTTTATCTCCTGTTCTCTTGATGGCCCCACTACTTTAGGAACTCAGTTACATGACAGTAATCTAAATCACTTACATCTGCCAAAGTGTGGACTGCCTCCAGATTTCAGACCCCATGAAAGGCCTCAGCTATGCCACTGGAGCTCCACACCACTCCTGAGGTCCCTTCTCTATCTAATTGTTTCCGAACTCTTTTGGGTGCACAGTACTATCTATCCCCCTGAACTGAGCATCAAAGAGCACCTTTCTCATTCCCAGCTCCATCAGCAATTCCCGTCCCTCCAGTATTGCCTTAAAGCCCCTGACATTCATAGTGATATGAATGCTGGCAATATCCATGGTTGCTGTACAATTGGGCCTGGGCAAGTGAAAACGTGTTTAAGTGGGCTTGGTGGACTCCTGGGACTATATTAGAAATTGACCTGTTTTCTGACATCCCATTTAACTTTGGCAATGTTATCTGAATTTGCGGAAGCTACTGTCCCCTTTTGTTAGGATGAGAGTGATGAAGTGTCAACACCATTCAACACATGGAATGGCAGAGTATGGAAGACAACAACTATGTCTGCTTTTGTGGCTACTCCTAGAGGTGTGTTGGGGGCAGATTTTGGGGTATTATAGAAATTAGTAGAGTCACCTCCTCGAGCCTCATAGATGAAGAGTTTGGACTTGACAGTTGGTGCAGTTCAGCAGGATCCAAGATGTAGCAGCCCTTCTTCCCCATTGGACACCAGGCTGAACGGGAGGTGGTTCTGTGATGCTTTGTGGCCATGGTTTTCCAATAATGGTACATTCCAGTTCATGGGACCCTAAACACCCCATGAGGAACACTTTGAGCAAAGTACTGAAAAAGATCAAGGCCAGAATACCTGCTCCCTCAAAAGGGATGATGGTGAGGGTTGTTTGGCTGCTCCTGATCTTGACCAGGGAGCTGCAGTATGTACATGACAAGGTCAAGCTCAGACAGGGAAATAGGGGAGGAAGCATCAGCAGTCATTTAATTCCAGGTAAAGGAGTTAGAGGCAATTCCCTCCCCTTAGGTTCCTAGTCCCACAACAAATAGACTTTGGCCCAGAGGAAGCACTTTAGAGGGCTCCACACATACAGCAGCAGAACACATCCATGCACTACACCCCCAGAAGACAGTAAGAGCGAGCCAAGCAGCTGTGGTAGCACCTGGGAGAGACTATGCCCACTGCTGCTGCTTCTTGTCAGAGGAAGCAGATGGTTTAGAGATGACCCCAGAAAGGAGGCTGTGGTGGTTTGAATCAAGTGTCCCCATAAACTTATGTGTGCTGAATGCTTGATCCCCAGCTACTGGAAATCTGGGAATTGGAGGCTTGTGGGTGGTGTGTTTGGGATAGGTTTATAGGTATTATAGACAACTTCCCCTGTGCCAGTGTTTGGCACACTCTCCTGTTGCTATTGTCAATCTGATATTGTCTAGGAGGTGATGTCCACCCTCTGCTCATGCCATCATTTTGCTGTCATCATGGAGCTTCCCATCAAGTCGGTAAGCCAAAGTAAACCTGTTCTTCCAGTCAGCTTGCTTTTAGTCGGTTCCTTCTACAATAACAAGAAGCTGACTGCAACAGAGGAAGACCTGGGATCCATTACAACTTCTCTCATTGAGACAGCATATCTAAAATGGCTGCAGGCTCCCTCATTAACTGGTTAATGACTGCTAAAAAATCTGGCAGTGCAGGAAAATTGTCTGATATTGTAAGAAAATAAACTAAATATAAGGACTTGGTCCAGCAGAAAAATGAGATAAAGGTAGACGCTGGAGTTACAATTACTGTCTCATTTCTGAAATCACACTCATGTTGTAGTCCGCTTTCTAGTTGCTGCTCAGAAAGAACCCAAACAAAAGCGGCTTATGGAGGAATGGGTTTATTGGGCTTATGGACTCTAGGAGAGACTCCATCCTGGCAGGGAAAATGATGGCATGAGCAGAGGGGTGGACATCACCTCTGCCACAGCACTGCAAACAATGGCAGGAAGGTGTGCCAAAAACTGGCAAGGGGAAGCTGGCTATAGCCCCCATAAGCCCACCCCCCAAAAACACACCTCCAGTGAGGTTATAAAACCCAAAATGCCATCAGCTGAGGATCGATCACTGAGAACACATTCATTTGTTTGTGGGGGACACCTGGATCAAACCATGATAACTCATGACCAAAGGCTGCTGATGGGAGCAAAGGTTTTCATTATGACTTGCAGTCTCCAGAGGAACTTCCCAGGTTAAGACCCAAATACATGATCTGAAGGTTTCTAAGACTGCTCTGGAGGACAGTCTTCTCTCTAGCAACAACAGGGTTTAAATTGCAGAAATCCAAACTCAAGTGTGATTGGTTAACTTGCTACAAAAGTTTAAGTCCCGGCCTCATAGACTATCAGAAGTTAAAGTGAGGGTGCTCATTGGAAAAGAGTGTGTACATGTGATTTCATTTATATAAAGCTCAAGAATGACAGAGCTAAATAATGAGACACTGTCTCAAAATTTCCAAATAAATCAAAGAAGTTTGGCATGATGGCCCACACTTGTCATCCCATCTCTTGTGGAGGCTAAAGAAGGAGAACTGCAACAATTTGGAGTCCAGCCTGGCCATCTAGTGAGCCAGGGCTACATAGTGACCCTGCCACACAAAATAAGTAACACTAATAGTACGCACATCTGTTGTGCGAGGAGTCAGAATAGTAAACTAGGTGTGGAGGCTCATGGCTATAATTCTAGCACGGGGAGACTGCACAGCAAACAAAGTCAGAACCCAGTCCTAATCATTAGTCTCACTGGGTAGCAGTGACTAGGAGGCACAAATGGGACTTCTGAGGTACTTGTTTTCTAAAAAAATGAGAAATACAAAAATATTTTTCTCTCAATTCTGGAGTGTAGAAGTTCAACATCAAAGTGTTACCAGCAGTAGAGCAATTAAGTGCCTAGCATGGCTAAGGCCCCGAATTCAATCACCAGCAACACACACACACACACACACACACACACACACACACACACACACACACAGGTTGGAGCTGGGGAGATCGATCAGTGGTTAAAGACACTTGCTTTCAAAGCCTTCCTATCCAGGTTTAATTCTCCAGTATCCACGATTAGCCAGATGCAAAAAATGGTGCATGGTGCTTGCATTGGGAGTGTCAAGAGGCTCATATTCTCTCTTGTTCTCTCTCTCTCTCTCTCTCTCTCTCTCTCTCAAATAAACAAATAAAATAAAAATATTTTAGGGTTGGAGAGATGGTTCAAGCAGATAAGGCACTTGCCTGCAAAGCAGAAGGACCTGAGTTCAAATCTCCAGTACCCTCATAAAGCCACACGCACAAGGTGGTGCATGTGTCTGGAGTTCATTTGCAGTGCCTAGAGTCCTTGGTATGTTCATTCTCTCTCTCTCTCTCTCTCTCTCTCTCTCTCTCTCTCTCTCTGTTTCTCACACACTCAAAGAAATAAATAAGTAAATGAGTTTTTAAAATGTTTTTAAAACACATGTTATCAGGGGTTGTTTCATTTTCAAGTCCTCTCTCCTTATCTTTTAGAGATAGGGACCTTCATGTTTCTTCAGATAGTCTATCTTCTATGTCTATTATAAGTCTCCAAATCTCTTTTACAGTTACACAATCTTACTGGAATAAGATCTATTCTAAGATCTTCATTTATTTACCTTAACTGCCTCTTTTAAGACTATCTTCAAATATGGACAAAGTAGAATAGAAACGATAGTTTTTTGCAATTTTATGTGATGATATTTTCCCATATGTGTTTACCTTTTTTATGTGTTCAGATTATATTTCTAGAAATAAACTTGTTGCTGCTTATGCATCGATAAACAATTAGTATCTAAAAAGTGGATTTCTAAAGTTGAGCATAGAAGTTCATACTTGAAATCCCAGCACTTGGGAGGGAAAAGCAAGAAGATCACAAACTGAGGCTAGCTTCATCTACATAGTAAGGCCTTGTCTCAAAAAAAAGTAACAAACAAATAAAATAGAGCTGGGCCAAGGTAGTGGGCACCTTTAATGCAAGCTTTCCAGAGGCAGAGGTAAGATTTCCATGAGATTGAGGCCACCCTGAGACTGAGTGAATTACAAGTCTGCCTGGGCTAGAGTGAGACCCTGCCTTGAAAAAATAAAATAAAAATAAATAAATAAATAAATAAATAAATAAATAAATAAATAAATAATAGAGAAGGGGATATGTTTGAATGGATAAACAGTTGATTCACAAGTGTTAGACCATGAGTTTGGATCCTCAGAAACCACACAAAAGCAGAGGTGACAGTATGTGCACCTATAATCCCATTAGATGGAAAATGGGGACAATGGAATACCTGGGAGCTTTCTAGCCTACTAGCAGGGTATACACAGAGGCAAATAATA
>PVHP010042523.1:0-14945 GCA_004024765.1 Zapus hudsonius
TATATATATATACACACACATATATGTTCTGTTACTAGAACGACTGAGTACAACATAGACATCATGCTTCCTGACCCATCAAAGGTAGAATAAACCCACAACTTTACAAAGAAGGATTCACCAGACAAAACACAGCACACATCCTACAACTTACTAAAAAGTTAATTGAATCCATGAATATGTTTTTAATATTTTATAATTCAGTGCTAGGAGTAGAGTTTATGTTTTTAAAATTTAGAGACACCAACATTAATTTAATTGTGTAGTTATTCTGCTGTCATGGCTGTGTTTGCTCATCCTTGGATATTTTATATCATCTGTAGTGCTCATATATTTCACCCAATATTTTCGATGAAACTCTGGGAATACCGATTTGCAAACACAGGCTTGGAACACTTACTCTCCTAAGTGATACCCATGTCTGCAAACTTGTCCAAGTCAAAACAGAGCCTGTGAAAAGTAATCAAGAAAGAAAAAAGCAAGTGGACAAATACTCCAGTAGCCTGGCCTACAACTCGTATTGCATTTTCAGAGTTGTCTTCTGACCAGTTTCTCATGGAGGTGAGTTCGTGTGGGGAGGCTTGTGCCCTGTTGACTCATTTCCCGAGATGGCAACCTCTCAGTGTGCCCAGGCTATGACGTCATTGGCCATTACATCTTGCAAATAGTTATCTCATTATCAAGTGGGAATAGAAAAATGGAATGAGAAAAAAAACCACAGAATCTAACAAATACACATCTTTCTAGTTAACAGACACAACTTTCAAAAAATCCTAGTTATGTTTCATAAAATGGAAAAGCTTGCAGGCAAACATCATTGTTTATGATTACATCACTCTTGTCGTGCCTTGGGATTCAGTCTCGCCGAGTCAACATTTGTTTGAATATTTTATATTAAGAAACAAAGTGAATTAAATTACTTTTGTTTATCCATTCCCTGCCGATAGACACCAGTACTAAGAAAGTTGCTGTCGCATTCCTATACATTTTTTTTGTATACATTTTCATTTGCCTTTGGTAAATACCAGAGGGATTTTTGGGTCACGGGATAAGTGTGTTTCCACAGTAGTTTATCTATATTAACGTCACTGTCAACCTATGAGTGTTCTGGCCGCTCCCAGTCCGTCCTCGGCTCTTGGCTCTGTCATCTCATTTTACTGTTCTGGAAAGGATGCAGGGGAATTTCATTATGGCTTAATTTGCATTTTCTTGAGTGGTTATGACACCAAGCTGTTTATTTTCTGTATTTGTTCATTTCTTTTGTGATGTCTACTTAAGTCTTTGCCTTGTGATTACTGAGGTGCTGAGGTTTGTTATATCCCTGCTTCATGGGCCTTTGTTAAAAACTATAGATTTGGGGGCTGGGAAAATGGCTCAGCAGTTAAAGACGCTTGCTTGCAAAGCCTGCTGGCCTGGGTTCAGTTCCCCAGGACCCACATAAAGCCTGATGGGCATTTTTTTTGCCACAGTACTGTACCCTTCCTGACAGGTGAAATACGCGCGCGCGCACACACACACACACACACACACACACACACACACACACACCACCACCACCAATCAATAAATCTTTTGATAATTTCATGATATCTTAAATTTCGTGAAGTTTTAGTTTCTAAACTTTCTTTTCTGGTTATTGCTTTCATATCCTGTCTAAGGAACCTTTGCCCACCCATTCCCACACGACAAAGATATTCTTCTGTTTTCCCCTGGAAGCTTTATGGTTTGTGTACCTGTGTTTGAGAACTAAAATCCAAATGGATGAATTGCTGTGTTGACTGATGCAGAGGTTAACTCACTTTCTCCCATGTTGATAGGTGGTTATTTCAAAACCATTTATTGGTGAGAATTTGTTTTTCCCATAGGATTTCTCTGGGGCTTTGTAAAAGCCGAATTACTGCACGCATATAGATCTCTACGAGATCTTGATTCTGAGGTTTATTTCCTTCTGCCTTGTTTTTGAGACAGGGTCTCTCTTGGTAAGCCCCCCCCCCTTTTTCTGCTGGATTCTGGATTGTCCAGGCCCTACCTCCCTATTGCTATAGGTGCTTTGGAATTCCAGGTGTGACTCTATGTTTAACTTTATGTGGGTGCTGGGGATTGAACTGGGGTCATCAGGCTTGCAGAGCAAGTGCCTTTATTGGCTGAACCATCTTCCCAATCCCTATATACTTTATTTACTTATTTATTCTTTTTTTTTTTTTTTTTTTTTTTGGTTTTTTGAGGTAGGGTCTCACTCTAGCCCAGGCTGACCTCGAATTCACTGTGTAGCCTCAGGGTGGCCTTGAACTCATGGCGATCCTCCTGCCTCTTCCTCCTGAGTGCTGGGATTAAAGGCGTGCACCACCACGCCCGGGTCCCCTATATACTTTTATATGTATTCCATTAACACAATTATTGTAGTCCTATATTAAGTCTTGACATTTTGCAGTATGTCATGAGGTTTTCAAGTTTGCTTTGTGTTCAAAGTCTTCTATACTCCGTATAAACTTTAGAATCCGTTTTTCAATTCCTTTACAAAATAACACACACTTGGGTCAGGAGAACCCGGCTGAAGACTGGGCTCTCCATGGTCCCCTACCACAAAGACTGACCCAGACGGCCCACGGAGGAGGCTATCCAGCTGACTGGGGATGAGGAGGGGGGGCATTGGGGAATTGGGGATAACAACTCATGGTTGGCCCACTAAACAATGGAACTCATTATGGACAATGAAAAAAATAACACACTAGATTATTATTTGGATGTTAGATGTACATGCTATTTTGTCTTATTTTTTAAATAAAATTCTGTCTGTACTTTTTTAAAAAAATATTTTATTTATTCATTTTCAAGCAGAGAGAGAGAGAGAGAGAGAGGAGAGAGAGAGAGAGAGAGAGAGAGAGAGAGCACCAGGGCCACCACTTTGTGGGTCGGCTTATGTGGGTCCTGGGGAACTGAACCTGGGGCCTTAGGCACTGGAGGCAAGTGCCTTAACCTCTGAGCCATCTCTCCAGCCCGTGTCCATACTTTTTGTTTGTTAGTCCCTTTACCTGAAATTCACTTTTTCTGTTTGTTCCTTTTTCCGGCCTGGCTTGAAAAAGCTGCCAAGTCTCCCAGTCACCATTCTCTGGAAGTACAATTAATTCCTTCTGAGTTTTTCAGTTAGTGTAATACTCTTCACTTATCATATTGCATTAGTGACACAAGACATAAGACACCTCAAAGGTAACGAGAGATACTTTATACTGGAGCCGAATGTGAGTGACCTTGGCCTGGGGATAGACATTCGGTTGGCCTGAAATATATTTTCTACTGTGAAATTGGTTACAAGAGATGCTATTTGTTACAAAGCAAAGAAAGTCATAAATTAAAGCATGAACCAAACACATTGCTGGAGGCATTCGATAGGAGAGTTACACAAATCAGGAAACTCTGCTGTTGCTCTCAGGTATTATCTGATCACATTCTTGGTGTGTTGATTGGGGAAAGATAGCGGTCTGTTAAGAAAACATTTTAGGGGGGCTGGAGAGATAGCTTAGTGGTTAAGGCACCTGTCTGCAATGCCTAATGACTTGGGTTCAACTCCCAGGACCCACATAAAGCCAGATGCACAAAAAAATGGCACATGCATCTAGAGTTTGTTTCTTCAAGATAATTTGGTTCTGGAGATACAGCATTCTAACTCCTCACAGTTATAAATCAGCCATTCAGCCTTCTAGAATCTTCTATATATAGGAGTGGCTTTTATTTCTGAGAACTTTAGTCTATAGTATTATGGTTGGCTTTTGTTATATTATCTTTCCTTCCAAGTATCTTAAAAGGGCCTGAGCGGGAAGCAGTGTCTTAGTATCACCCTGGACAGTCACATACTAAACGACCCTTGTCTTTCTCTCCAACCACATCCTCACTGTAAGTCTGCTCTGTATCACAGGACATATCTGAGCTGAGGGACTCAGAAACACACCCTCACAGACAAACATAGAATAGCTACAGATAATGTCGAATGATGTAGAGATAATGAAACCAGACACAGGTGCAGAAGGTTCTGGAAGATCTGTACAGCGACTTCACCTGAGATTTTAGAACTCTGAGGAAGCAACAGCTCCCCTGAAAGGAAGGATGAAATACAGTGTGCGTGAGGACGTCTAGATGCACACAGTGTACCCACCCAACACTTCCATTGATGCCCATATATGAATGCTACTCTCTCTTTGAGTTAGAGAAGCGTCTCTTTCCAGATGGTGGTGACCACTGGGGTGACTCAGAGCTCACCGTAGTGCTGAGAAGAAGTGACAGCGGAGTGTTCAGCACTGAGACATCTCTCCCACAACCTCCAAGGCCCAGGGAACATTGCCGAAGAGGCGGCAGAAAGAATGTAAGAGTCAAAGGAAGGAAGGATGCTTCCAATGCTGTCTTCCAGACAAAGTGGCCTTGACATTCATGACCTCACAGGGGCTGATGCTACCTACGCAAGACCTGCAGAAGAGGAGGCGAAATGATGACGTCAAAGTAGAAGAGAGACTCATTGGAAAGCAGAAGGGATTCAGTGGAAGTGGGTGGGGAAGGGGAAAGGGAGTGGGGGAGGGGATTATGTTCATGCTACATTGTCTATATTTATGGAAATGTTCAATAAAAAGTTTAAAAAAAGAACATATGGGGAACAGAGCCTTTCAGACCAAAGGCACATAAAATGCAAAAAAAAAAAAAAAAGCCCTGAGGTGAAATCACGCTGAGACCAAGGAAGGGTTATGAAGTAATTATTTATGTCTAGCAGAGGAAGGTGTCTGGGAAACCTTCACAGAGCCGAAACTTGAGAAAATGAGTAGGTGTCATTCTGTCATCCAAGCCTGAGGGAGAATCTTCTAGGCCCAGGGAGCTATATAAGGCAAAGAGAAATGCCAGTGAGGGAGGGGGGAAGGGGGATTGCAAAGGCAGGCAGGCCCCGAATAGCAGGTCTTGAGGAATGAAGGAAGAACTGTTACAACAGGAATCTGGACATTTATTCTGACAGAAAAGAGAGCTGTTAAGGTTGTCAGATAATGTTGTGTGTTTCATGAAGACCAAGAAAGGAACGCTGAGACCACCTGGGAGACCGTGGCAGTGGGCTGGGTGAGGCAAGGCCTCAGAGTTCCTCAGGGAAGGGATGACCAGTGGTCATTCTTGTAGATGGCGCCTGTGTGGTTACTGACCATGATACAAGAGAACATGATGGAAGTAGAGCTTCTTCAATCCAAGAACCCATGTAAAAATGCCAGGCCTAGTCGTGGGTGCCTATGATCTCAGTGCTGGGGAGGTGGAGCCTGACTGGAAATTAGAAGTCCAGTTTAAAAAAAAAATTTATTTATTATTTTTCAAGCAGAGAAAGATAGAGAGAAGAGAGACAGACAGAGAGAATGGGCACGCCAGCGCCTCCAGCCATTGCAAACAAACTCCAGATGCTTGTGCCACCTTGTGTATCTGGCTTGACATGGGAACTGGGAAATCAAACCCGAGTTGTTAGGCTTTTCGGGCAAGTGCCTTAACCACTGAGTATCTCTCAAGCCCCAATTTTTTTAAAAAAAAAATTTATTTATTTCTTTGCAAGCAGAGAGTTACAGACAGAAAGACAGAGAGAACGGGTACATCAGGGCCTCTAGTTACTGCAAACGAACTTCAGATGCATGTGCCACTTTGTGCATCTGGCTTTATGTGAGTACTGGGGAATCGAACTCAGGTTGTTAGGTTTTTTTGGGGGGCAGGCACTTTAACTGTTGAGCCATCTCTCCAGCCCTAGACGTTTATTTTTAAAAATATTTTATTTATTCATTTTTCAAGCAGAGAGATACAGAGAGAGAAAGAGATAGACAGAGAGAGCACCAGGGCCACCTCCTTGTGGGTCTGGCTTATGTGGGTCCTGGGGAATTGAACCCGGGGCCTTAGGCACTAGAGGCAAGTGCCTTAACCTCTGAGCCATCTCTCCAGTCCTAGAAGTTCATTTTTTTTAAAATGGAGTTTGAGATGATTTTCAAGTACCCAAGCAGAACTGTGAGAAAGATAATTACATGCATGAATCTGGAAGTCAGGAAGAAGGTCATCTGTGGGTGTCCAAGGGAGTCATGAGACTGTGGCAGATAGCCAGACAATGGCGTTGGCTTCGCCAAGGAAGAGGTCAAGGGAAAGAAAGGAGACTGGGAAGGAGGTAACCATGGAGATAGGGGAATGCCAGGAGAGCGGGCCATCCAGGAAGCCTTGAGAGACAGAACAGCAGGAGAGCTGACAACTGATGGGCAGAAAGTTGACCTGGGAGAAGTCTGAAGGATGACATGTTCCGGCTTCAACAAAAACCACTTCACAGGAGTGATGTTGACAAGAGTCAGTCAGCGTGGACGGAGAAATGGTTCACAAGAAGAGACCAGTAATGGCATCATGTTGTCCTCGAAGGGGTGCAGAGAGGTCTGCGGTCCTCAGAGAGGAATTAAAATCGTTTCATTTGGTTATTTTTTTGTGTAGGCGTGTCGAGGACAGAGTGCTTGCTGAGTGTCTTAATCAACTTCTGCCTTGTTGAGACAGTTTCTCTCACTGAACCTGGAGTTCACCGTTCTGGTGAGACTAACCAGCCAGTGAGCCCCAGGGACTCTGTTTCCACCTCCCGGGCCCTGGGATTACAGCTACATGCCCTGACGTCCAGCATTTGACAAGGGTCCTGGGTGGGATCTGAACTCAGGCCCTCATGCCTGCAAGGCAATCAGTTTACCCACTAAGCCATCTCCCCAACCCCTGGTAACTTCTTTCTTTCTTTCTTTCTTTCTTTCTTTCTTTCTTTCTTTCTTTCTTTCTTTCTTTCTTTCTTTCTTTCTTTCTTCCTTCCTTCCTTCCTTCCTTCCTTCCTTCCTTCCTTCCTTCCTTCCTTTCTTTCTTTCTCTCTCTTTCTCTCTCTCTTTCTTTCTTTCTTTTTTGGTTTTTCGAGGTAGGGTCTCACTCTAGCCCAGGCTGACCTTGAATTCACTCTGTAGTCTCAGGGTGGCCTCAAACTCATGGTGATCCTCCTACCTCTGCCTCCCGAGTGCTGGGATTAAAGGCGTTTGCCATCACGCCTGGCTGGTAATTTATTTCTTGATGTGCATGATGTGAAGAAATGTTAGCATCCAGATGGAAAGGGGTCAGCCACGGAAGGCAGAGAGAAGGGAGCAGTTCCAGTGTGCTCAGTTACCCTGCTCTTGAACAGGGTTTCCTTCGGCTCCCTTCCTGGAACCTTACTCATATTTCTGGCTATGTTCTTCCTATAGACAGACTGACGGACATCCTCATGCAAGATACCATAACATGTTAAGTAGAGAGACTGCAGACCTAGATGATAAAGTAGAAAAGTATGAATAATAATATTTGCATTGTGAAACTTTAGGAGGGTTAAGTAATTTGATGCATATATGTAACGTTTTTGAATAGAGCCTGGCATATACTGGACATTATATTAAATTACCTATCACTCAACGGTGGCTCCCATTATATTGGTTCTGATTTATTTTTATAGCTAAGTCCCCGAGGGCAACCATATTTCTTTTATTTAATAGCCATTTATATATAAATATATGAATATTTTATATGCCGCTATAGATTATGTATTTATATATTGTATATTAATAATTTAGACTAGCGTTGAGCAGCCTGTAGGCTTTCTGCACGTGTTCATGTAACGTTCTCCCAATGCTAATGTCTTACATAAACCATAGGACATTTGTCAGATTCTTGACCCAACTACAGACTTCAGTTGATTTCACCAGTGTTTCTACTAATGTTCCTCCTCTGTTCCTGGGTCCTTCCCAGGGTGCTACAGGACACCAGTCATCCAATCTTCCCAGTCACCTTCTCTCCAACATGGGTCTGTTTGTCTTTTGTGACCTTGACACCTTTGAAGGGTCCTGGTTGGGCATACTATAGACTGTCTCAGAGTTAGTTCAAAAATGTGGATTTGGAGAAGAATCCCAAGGAAGTGCGTTGAGGAACACTGTCTGCTGGGCACGAGGTGGGCATTGTCAACAGCTGTGGCTACCCTAAGGACACCTGCATAAGACTTGGCCCTAAAATGTTCTGTCCTGGAGGGAGAAGTGCATCTGGAGGCACAGGCCTCCCCATGGACTGGAAGACAGTTTGAGATTAGAAAGAAAAGAGGGCTCATGACACCATGCTCTCCCCAGGATATTTTTTGGCATCTGGGAGGGCCTTCGTTTGGTGATGATATAGTTTGTTAATTAATTTTCATAGTATAATTTTATTGACCATTGTCGTAAATGTGCATAATGTATTTTGATCAAAATCCCCTCTGATTTTTTTTTTCGTTTGTGCCCCTCAGCCATAGTCTTTCTGACATTGGTGCCCTATCTGGGGTGAGTAGACATTTGTTCATTTCACCTCAGAAAAAGATAGCAAAGGACCATTCTTTTCAAAGAGTATCAAAGCATACTCCATGACTACCACTATCACTGACTGTGATGGTTAGGTTCTGTTGTCAACTTGATCTTTTTAATTATCTTGGGTGGGTCTCTCAGGATGTTTATAGGAAGGCAGCCTCTCAGTAGGGGGCAAGATGTAAAGAAGTTCAAAGAAGCTGGAAGTAAACATCCTTTCCTGTGTGGGCAGTGCAGGAAGGAAATTCCAGAGACTCAGGAAGCTGTTAAGCCTGGGAAAGGGTTGCAAGATGCCACCCTAAAGCTATATAAAGGGGAAGAAATTCTTTCCTGGCCTCCCTGCTTGTTGGCTGCTGGTGCTTGTTCGTGACTTGCACTCGCATCCTGCTCTCCTACCCTCACATCGTGGATTTGAAGGGCAGCCACTCCCCAGGGAGCCATCAGGCCTTCTGGGCTGGATTGGGACTGCTGAGGCCTCCAGCCACGTGGACTGAACAGCTACTGGTTCCTTCACCTGTGGGCCTGCAGACTGCTAGTGTTGGACCGTCGCAAGCGACCCCAATAAATTCCCTTTTACTACAATCCATTCTGTCAACTCTGTTTTCTCTAGAGAACCCTGACTGATACACTGACCTTGTGAACCTCGACCACTTGGCCATGGTGTCCCTGGACAGGTTTCTCCAGAGTTAAGTTATTGCTGCTTTCTTTCCATGCTCATTTTTTCATTCCAGACATTGAAAGCAACTCACTAAGTTCAGCCCTGAGGAGGAAGAGAAGAAAATTCCACAAATAACTGCATTTATTATCCACAAGTGCTTATGAGAAGGATTTGTAGGGGCCTTTTGGTTTGTGTTTGGTTTTGTGAGGTACGGTCTCACTCTAGCCCAGGCTAACCTGGAACTCACTATGTAGTCTCAGGATGGCCTTGAACTCATGGGGATCCTCCTACCTCTGCCTCCCGAGTGCTGGGATTAAAGGCATGTGCCTTTTGTTTTTTGTTTATTGAGACAAGGTCTTACTATGTGGCCTAGGTTGGCCTTGAACTCATGATTCTCCTACCTTAGCCTACCAATGATGAAACTACAGGTATGTTCCATGAGCCCCAAGTAATATTTGTGCCTGGTTCCTTATTTATTAATTTATTTCTTTGTTTTTATCAGCATAGATCAGCAATATTCACTTTACTCTTTGATTTTTTTAAGAAGTACTTTTGTTTATTTACAAACAGAGAGAGATACACACAGAGAGAAGGGACATTCCAGGGCTTCTTCTAGCTGCTTCAGACAAACTCCAGATGCATGCACCACTTTGTGCATATGGCGTTATGTGGGTACTTGGGTCGCTAGGCTTTGCAGGCAAGTGCCCTATTTTCATTGTTTAAATGACAGTCCAGTGTTTATTTTGTTGATTAAACTATTGCAGTTTATTCTCTTGGAGGTGTCTCTGCACTGATTGTCGTTTCTTCTTGACATTCTCATGCCCGTTTTCGACTACACACTGAAATCATGATAGATGCCCTGGAACAAACATGAGTTGTACACATATTAAATCAGTGAGCTGAAATACACACTGGATTGTGCTGGCAGGAACTTTGAACGTGTCCTTCTGACAAGAATTTACCACAAGCAGTACATGTGCTGGAAGCTGGAGAAGCGCTTCTGTTGGAGTTAACATAACCTAGGCGTTAAATCCTAACCCAGTGTCTATTACCATAGTGCAGAGATGAGAGAGGATGTAAAACCATGGTGGCTTCGGTTTTACTCTAATGTGTCATCACCGCACAGATGTGTGCTCCTGTGACAGCAGTGCACAGACATGTGCTCCAATGGCAGTGTGTTCCTCGACGTATACAGAATCTCATCCTTACTTTCAGAAGGTGGCCTCTGTGGTCAGGAAGGCCGAGGAGGAAGGTCGTGTAGCAGGGTACAAACCCTGCTCTTTCTGAAGCCTCCCTGGAGCTTTCCTGACGCTTCTCTTATGAACTCAGGCCCATGGCCATCATTAGCTGCACGTAGGTCTTCTGGCCTTCGTGCCCAGGTGGTTTTTTTTATGACTACTGAAAGGTGGACAGATAAGCAATACTGCTGGAATTTGAACTCAGATACGTCCTGCCCTTATGTTCTTTCAAAATTCAATTTCTTTATCGAGCAAAGTATAGAAAATGTATTAATTGATTCCTTTTCTATTATCAGGCTAGTCAAAAGGAAGAAATGTGTATGTAACAGATGGAAAGAAAGTTGAGTGTGATAGTTAATTCTTTGACTTGAATCAACTTGAGTAGATTCAGAATCACCTAGAGACACCCCTCTGGGCATGTCTGGAGAGTGAATTCCAGGAGGGTCAACTGAGGAGGGCAGAACCACCCTGAATGTGGGCAGAACTATTGGCAGCCCACTCATGGGCTGGTTTCTTGGGCTGAATACAAAAAGTAGCCAAGCTGACCATCAGCTTTCTTCTCTCTCCACTTCCGGACTATGGATACAACATGGCCCCTGTCAAATTCCCTTCCCCGCCATGATGGACTTGAACCCTCAAATCCTGGACAAACATAATCCCTCCCTTTTTTTCTAAAGCTGCTTTTTGTCAGATATTTTTCACAGGAACATGAAAAATAACTATTATATTATAAAGCCACAAGCTGACCTTTAGATTCTCTACATGGGCAGTAAGTCTTCAAAGTCTTTTAGAAAGAAAAAATAAAAACATTTTGAGGACCACCTGTCCATAGCCCTAGATTAGAACTGAGCTGTTTAGTATAGTATAAACTGGGTGTATGTTGTACTAAACACTTAAAATGGGACTGGTTAGGCCAGGGCATGATGATACACACCTTTAATGCCAGCACTCAGGAGGCAGAGGTAGGAGGATCTCTGTGAGAGTTTGAGGCCAGCCTGAGACCACATAGTGAATTCCAGGTCAGCTTGGGCTGGAGCGAGACACTACCTCGAAAAACAAAAACAAAATGTGTCAGGTTAGAATTGAGATATACTGAAAGTTTAACACACTGGACTTTAAACGGCACAAATAAAAGAATGTATTTCTATAACTTTATTATAGTAAGATTATAATATTTTACATAGCAGATTAAATAAATTATTAAATTAAGTGCACTCATTTATTTATTTATTTTGGTTTTTCAAGGTAAGGTCTCACGCTAGCCCAGGCTGACCTGGAATTCACTACGTGTCTGCTCCACCATTTCCCATCATCCTTAGCTTCATGTCACTCAGCACCACACGGTTCATTCGAACTGGTTCCCAACTATGAGCCCAGCAAGGAGAAATGATGCATACTTTATAGTTTTTAAATGTTTGAAAGGGATTTAAAATGCTTTCCTTTTTAAAAAAATATTCATTCATCTGAGAGAGAGAGAGAGAGAGAGAGAGAGAGAGAGAGAGAAGAGAGAGGGGGAGAGATGGGTATGCAGGACCTCCTGCCATTGCAAACAATCCCCGGATGCATGCATCACTTTTGCATATGGCTTTACATGGGTGATGGGTAATTGGACCAGGGCCATCAGGCTTTGCAAGCAAGTGCCTTTAATCACTGGGCCATCTCTCCAGTGCTAGGCTTTCCTTTATAGAATAAATTCTGGCCCAGTATGATAATCTGCTTTTGTCCCAGAGTCCTGGCAGCTGTGGGTTCCTGTACTCCTGTCTTCTCCCTGTCTTTCACATTTAACTGGGTTACATACATTAGCCTTGACCGTTATGGACGCTAATGTATCACCAGAGAAGGAAAATAACTGATCAATTCATTTCAATTCCATTTCATGTCAAAAATAATCTAGCAGTTAAATGTGATTTTATATGGACAAACACATTCATAGCTAAACAAGCATCAACTTATTGCGCATATTTAGACATATTTTTTCTAAGTGGCTAATAAAATGCAGGTAAGACTTTAAGGAAAATGAACAATTGAGGACTTTTGTTATTTTCTTTCGTGTGTGTGTGTGTGCGTGCGCGCGTGCACATGTGTGTGTGTGCGTGTGTATGTGTGTATTTGTGTGTGTATGTATATGTATGTGTGCTTATGTGTGTTTATTTTTGTGTGTGTATGTGTGTGCATGTGTGTATGTGTGCATTTGTGTGTGCATGTATTTGTGTGTGTTGTGTTGTATATTTGTGTGTGTGCATGCGTGTGTGCATGTATGTGTGCACGCACACATATGTGCTGGGATTAAATCCAGGGCCTGGAATATGCCAGGCCAGTATTCTACCATGGAACTACACAGGGAACCACTAATCACTGAGTTTCCTAAATGACTTTTCCATTAGATTAAACGTTGAACTTGATGTGCAATATTTCACAAACATGATACAGTGCTCTAACTTTTGGATGGAGTCTTCAGCCTCTCTTAATTCCTTAAATTGTCCAGTTCAACTTGCCACTCAAATGGTACCTCACCCTGGCTTAGGTAAGCAATAAATGTGGTCCCAACACAAAGACACGTGCTTCCTTATGAAACGTTTTGCAATTTCTGTAACTGATTGTACCGTTCTTGAACATGAACTTGGCAAATGACGATGCCACGTTGCAATGCAATGCAACGTTAAACGTGTATGTTCTCTTAACCCGTGGGGGTGGACATGGTTGGTCCATTGGCCTCGATGTGAAGCAGAGTGTTGAGAATCGGGTCTCCTTGTTCGTGACCTCACATCAGCTCTGTGTGATATCACAGACCTTCTCTGTGCTTGACTGCCTTCCCCCCTCAGTCCATCTATCAATGTTGGCACTGCTAGTGAGGGCATGGAGAACAAAGGGTTAAGGATGTCTGAGTGGGTGAAACCCCGATAGTTCAGTAGGCGTTTCCCAGCTCCATCAACCCTGACTCCCACCCCCATGGGCCACAGGAACCAGCATTCCCATCTCAGCATGACTGGCACTGGGTATCAGACAAACTTCCTTGTACCCATCCCCACGGACTGTGGCTAGAATCACGTGTTTCCCGCCACTCAGGCCCCCAAATGAGGTATTCTCAGGTTGTCCATACCCACCTATCCCAGTGCAGGCCGCTAACTCACCACCCCAACCAACCCATCCCCTTTTCTCTTCCCTATTCCCCATCCCCCTGACCCCCTTTTTCCTATGAATGTAAGTTCCCTCAATTGAATAAAGAACCACGTGGATACACTATACACATCTGTGTCTTGCCGGACACTCCTGTGTTGGCCCCCCAGCTCTGTGGACCCGCCCTGAGACAGCCGAGTAGAGGAGCAGCGACCAGCCTTCGCTCAGCTCCCTCCGCTTCACCGTTTTCCCTCTGCGGCAGCTAACGGCGCCCCCGAGGCGAAAACAACATATCAGTACATGTCAGAACATGTACAACCCTAAAATGTAACAGAGTTCAGAAAAGCTGTTGACTTCTGGATCTTCAAACATCCATCTTAGGAGCTGGTGTGTCAGGAAAATCACGAACACGTGCATGAGCAGAGCAAACACATCTTCAGTCATGGTTGGGTTTCATATCTGCACTCATTTTTGCATGATGGTTGTTTGAAAGGTTCTGAAAAGGAAACCTTATTAATAAAAAAAAAACCCAGTATTTTTAAATGCTCAAGTAAAAGTGCAGAGAAGCTTCGAGTGATTCGCAATGGTGAAAATGATAATACCTTATATTTAAAACACATCTGATGTCTTCAGGGAATTATAATTAAAGTTACAACTAAATTACATATTAGGTAATATGTGTGAATAATCTATGAGGTCATGTCTTTTATATTCCTCCTAATTCAAACAAGCACCTTTAACCACTGAGCCTTCTCTCCAACTCAAATCCCTCCTTATTCCTTAGTTGTACCGTGAAAAAAAATTCCAAAACACTGGAATTTTACAACAAAATTGAGTTCAGTACATGTAACTTTTTTTTTTTTGGTTTTGGGAGTGAACTCAGGGCCTTGAGTTTGCTAAGCAAGCAAACTGCCACTGAGTTCAATTCCCATCCCCCATGTAAATATTTCTACAGCAAACACTGCATATAAATATTTCTATAACAAATATTGCATTCGAAATGCAGTCAGGACTTCTTTATGAAGGTGGTGAAGATCCCTTCTCTAAACAAGTAATGAAAGATTAACTTGTAACCAGGCATGTTGAGTATTTGATGTAGTGAGGAGCCAACACTTACCTAGTGACAAAGGTCCTGATACAGTGCCTGCTGCATTTAAGAGCCACACATGAAGCCTATGAGAGAGCTGCCATAGTCCCCATGGTTTAAACAAAGACAGACTTTGATAGACAGACCATGATTAATATGCTTTGACAGTAAGAAAGAGAGGGAGCTGGGCTTTGAACCAGCCCTCCTGATAGTTTCTCACTTTCCATTAAGCTGTGGAATCTTCCATTGCAAAAGCATCCATTCACAAATGAGATAGAGCACAGATAACCTCCCAGATTCCTTGGTTGAGTAACTGGATTTGCTGTTTCAATTCTCTTCCTGTCTCTGTCTCCCACTGCCCTGTAACATCTCCACTTTTGTGCGCGATACCAGTACATATATGCAAGGAGAGAGAGAGAGAGAGAGAGAGAGAGAGAGAGAGAGAGAGAGAGAGAGAGAGAGCGCACACCAGAGCCCCC
>PVHP010042524.1:0-14952 GCA_004024765.1 Zapus hudsonius
CTAGACACGGTGGCACACACCTGTCTCAGGGGTGGTGAGGTGGGAAAAAGAATCCCTCACTGGCTAGCTAGTCTAACTTAATTGGTGAGCTCCAGGTTCAGTGAGATACCTTGTCTCAATAAGGTAGAGAACAACCGAGGAAGGCACCCAATACCAACCTCTAACCTCCACACACATGCATACACCTATACAAATATGACCACACACATGCATGCACACATGCACGCGCACACACACACACACACACACACACACACACACACACACACAGGCAAAAAAAAAAAATGCAGTATCTGCCAGGATATCTGTCAGCAAATGACTCTGATTGCATTCCTAGCCCAAAGGTCATAGAGTAGGAAGTGGTACTTAAGCCTTTTTCCTTCTCCTTCCTGATCATTATTTTTTCCTTCTCATCCCAATATTACTAACACAAATTATTAAGAATTAGCCAGGCGTGGTGGCAGAGATGAGAAGATCACCATGAGTTTGAGGCCATCCTTAGGCTATACAGTGAATTCCAGGTCAGCCTGGGCTAGAGCAAGACACTACCTTGAAAAAAAAAAAAAAAAAACACTGACTTAGGAGCTGGAGAGATGGCTGAGCAGTTAAAAGGTGCTTGCTTGCAAAGCCTACCTCCCGGGTTCAATTCCCTATTACCCACATAAAGCCAGATGCACAAAGTGGTGCGTACATCTGGAGTTCATTTGTAGCTGCTGGTGTGCTCATTCTTTCCTCTTTCTCTCTCCTCTCTCTCGGCTTAACAATAAATAGGACTTCTCTTGTAAAGTTGTAATATTAAATAAGATGATATAGAAACGCTCGGCCTAGATCGTGGCACAGAGTGAGAACTCTATCATTCTGCCTCCAGCACTTTCCTTGAGGACTCTTTTCTACTGTGCCTAGCTAGGCCTCAGAATGCATCTCACCGCTGCCTGCTGTGCATCTATTGTCCCTACTCTAAAATCCCTACTCTAAAATCTGGGCTTACCATGTACTTCTCTAGTGGGCTTTCTACTTACTATACAACATTCACATTCATGTTACATGCCTAAAAATAGTCCAGAGATAGTCAGACACCCACAAGAAACCTCAGTCCTATATGTCCCAATCCCTCCATAAGATCCAGCTTGGACCAAGAATCCCTGGAAAAGAAAGTCCCTGGAGATAAGGAACATTTACCAAATGTCTACAGGGAGACAGACACACAAGAGGAAAACAAAAACAAAACACAACAGAACAGTGATTACTGTCTTGAAAAGGCAAGGGATGAGAATTTTCACAGCCTGTGTGCCCGGGGTTACCAAGATAACTTGGAAGAGATGTGGCATTGCCCTTTCCTCCTTGGCACTGTGCCAACAATCAATCACACCCTTTGGCATGTTCTTCCTCTTATCAGTCTTTCTACCTGTCCTGGTCTATGGACTCCTTGAGGACAATCATCATACTTTATCCATCTGGGTATTCTCAGGCATAGCACAACGAGGAGTATATAAAAGGTTGCTTCAGCTGGGCATGGGAACCCACACCTTTAATCCCAGCACTGGGGGGGGGGGGGGACAGGAGTATTGCCATGAGTTCAAGACCACCCTGAGACTACATAGTGAATTCCAGGTCAGCCTGGGCTAAAGTGAGACCCTGCTTCAAAAATTTAAAAAAAAAAAAAAGTCTGCCAAGGGAGCCAGCCATGGTGGCACATACCTGTAACCCCAGCACCTAGACCAAGGTCAAGGCCAGCCTGGGGAACAGACTGAGTTTTAGGCCAGCCTAGGTTACAGGATGAGACCCTGTCTCAAACAAAAGAAAACATAAAGAACCACCAACTAGTCTGATGTCCGTTTTATATATGTGTGTGTGTGTGTTCATATGTGTATGGATGCACATTCACAAATGTGTGCAGATGGAGGTCAAAGGTGGATGTTGGGCGACTTCCTTGACTGCTCTCCACCTTATTGACACAGGGTCTCTCATTGGACCCAAAGCTAATCAATTCAGCTAGTCTAGCTAGCCAGCTTGCTCTGGGAACACCTTGTGACAATCTCCCAAGTGCTAGGATTATGGGTGGGCTGCATACCCACTGGGCATTTATGTGGATGCAAGGGATCTGAACTCAGGTCTTCAAGCTTGTGCTTTACTAAGAGTCAT
Source organism: Zapus hudsonius (assembly GCA_004024765.1). Lineage (NCBI taxonomy): Eukaryota > Metazoa > Chordata > Mammalia > Rodentia > Dipodidae > Zapus > Zapus hudsonius. The sequence continues at coordinate 2,143 of PVHP010042524.1, forward strand.
CTCTCAGCCCCAATTTCCTCTTTTACAATTTAAATTTTATTTTTTTAATTTTTAATTTATTTATTTGTAAGCAGAGAGAGAGAGAGAGAGAGAGAGAGAGAGAGAGAGAGAGAATGGGCCCACTGCAAATGAACTCCAGATGCATGCGCCACTTTGTGCATCTAGCTTATGTGGGTACTAGGGAATTGAACTCCAGCCTTTAGATTCTGGAGGCAAGAGCCTTAATTAACTGCAGAGCCATCTCTCCAGCCCCCCAATTTCCTCTTATTGAGAGTGAAATAGAAGAGCTAGAATGTAGCTTAGTTAGTAGGGTGCTTGCTTAATATGTACAAAGCTCTGGGTTCCATTCCAGCAACGAATAAAACCAAGGGTGTAATCCCACCTGTAATCCCAGCATCTTTGACTACTTAAGAGTTCCAATCTGGGCTGAGATCCTGACTCAAGGGAAAAAACAAAAAGTAAAGTAGAGTAGGGCCCAGAAGAGGTAAAGTACTCACTTGAGACAACAATCATTTCTCACAACCAAGAATCTTCCAGGACTAACCTATCATTAAGTTAAAGGGTTGGGGATCTAGACAATACAATGAAACTTAGTTCATACATATAAGGTTCAAAATGATCCAACTCACAGCCACTTAGCAAATATACTGTGCCAGTTCTACAGAATTAGTGAGGTCCATGCACTTTTTAATTACCTAACCCTTGGCACACAAATAGTGAAGTAAGAATGGGAAACAAGGCTCTTATTATATCATTGGCTAAATAAACTCTACAGCTCAGGCAAACCTGGGTCAGAAACGGTACTTCCTTACTTACACTGTGAAATTCTGGGAAAGTTCCTTAACTTCTCTAACCTCTGGCCTCCTTGTTTATAAAATGTCACTAATACCATATAACTCACAAGACTGCTGTTAGACCTGAGATACAGCAGGTAAGAGGCTTCAAATAGCTACTGTTTTACAGTAAGGGCTCAATAAACAGTACCTTTTTCCACTGGAAGCTCTAATCTAAGCTGGCAATTCTATTTACCTCTTCAGAGCAGGAGAAGCCATTAGCGAAGCCCAACTTACCTCTCAACTTCTAGAGAAAGTAATCATGAAACCAGACCAAAAAAAAGAAAGAAAGGATTTGGAACTCTATGTATTCAAGGATGCTGGGATTACAGTCTATTCCAGACTATATATTATGCTAATGATATCTGATTGTGGAAAACACAGGGGTAATACCCTGAAGACTAAACCATACACAGCGTGTGCAAAGTAGAAAAGTGCACCAATCCCATTTTACCCTTTTCTAATCTGGGCTTCACAGTAAGGTCTAGTAAAGAAAGCAGAAAGTGCAGCAGGGAGAGAACTCATGTCTCTGTGCATCTGGCTTTATGTGGGTGCTGGGGAATCGAACTCCCAGTAATTAGGCATTGCAGCAAGCTTCTTAACCTCTGAGCCATCTCTCCAGCCCCACAGCCTTTCTAATATAGTCTAACCTTTAACTTTTCAGCTCATCCCCATCTCTATCACAAAGAGTGATTTTATCTAGTGGCACTGAAATGGGCTAATTTGCACATCTACTCACTGGATTGTAAATTGGTAAAGATCATGAATTACTCATCTCCAAATTCCCCATAAGTACATGCAAAATAACATATTCACCTTATCTTTCACTAGTGAAGGCTGAGTAGAAACAGTCAGGGAGAAATCAGTAGAAAGCACACAAGCTAAGGTCTGTTAGTCCACACCTCTGTCATTCCTCCGTGTTATGTCTGTCTATATGCGGTCACCTGGAAGCCCACTTGCAACTCTAGCAATCACTGATTGGCCCTTTTCTTTCTCACCTTCTTAGCCCTGTACTTTCATCCTTCTTCAAGCTCAACGTCTCCTTCAAGGATGACTGGTAATTCAACACACCAGTTGTTAAATGCCTATTAGATAAGGGGTTCATACATTCTCAAGTTCACCTTCAAGAAACCCGTAAGTCAGACACAGAGAGAGAAACACGAGAGAACCAGTAATCCTTGAAGATAGAAGTCCGGGGAGCTTTCTTAAAGCCACCCCTCTACCTCTGATGCAATGCTTCATCTTGTCCGTCCTTCAGAGGAGAAAGGACCCTTGGGTCCCTAGCACTCGGGCCAGGACTTCACACAAAAATGACACGTAACGTTTGATCAGTGAGTGAACGGACCAATAATTCAGGTACACAATTACTCATTCATTCGTTCTTCCTGATTCATTGACCAAAACTTTCCTAAGCAGGCGTTCCGTGCAAACCCCAGAATCACATGATTTCTACTTTAAAATAATGCAAAGCGCTCCTCCCACGAGATGAGCACCCACTCGGAGTGTGTGTCCCCAGGTCCCCACGCCGAGGCCGGGCCGGGCTGTACCCAAAAGTCCACGCCCCTCCACCTCCCAGCCCACCTGGGACCCCAGCTCACCTGGTCAAAGACCCGCGGGGCCCCCGAGCCCACCTGGGACCCCGACTCACCTGGTCAAAGCCCCGCGGGACCCGCGCCCAGCCCCCCATCGCCCCCGCTGAAGGTCTTCTACCCTCACGACCACCTCAGGGTCCCGGAGTCTCCCCTAAACCCGCCCCCCAGTCAGCGTCTTCGGTCCTCTCGGGATCCTTCCAGTCCCTTCTAGAACCACCGGCTCCCAGGCCTCCCGTTCCGAGTCTCTGCCCTCCTCGCCCCGCGATCCCGCTGACCTCATCGAGCTCCCGTTCCGCAGCGGCACCTCCTCCAACCTCCACCTCCACCACAGCCGCCATGTTCACGGCTGCCTCCCCCACCCCGGGCCCCCGCGCTCGCCAGCTGCTTCCGCCGCTCAAGGGCTTCCAGCCAATCGGAGGAGCGGGCTCCAGCAGAGGGGGCGGGGCATCTGCAGGGCCGCCGATCCCTTACCTGCCGCTCGCTTCAGTGTCGTGGAGGGGTGGCTCCCTGCACTGCGGAGCTTCGGCGGGACGGCCTTCTCGGAAAACGACAAACTGACCACGTATTATTATTTTTTTAACTTTAAATATTTCACCAATGCTCACCGTGGAAGAGCCGAAGGGGAGAGTCCCTAAACCCCGCACATTTCACGAAGCTCCCTCACGTCAGCTGCCTGGGAGGGAAGCGTGTGGGCAAAGAACTACATTTCCCATGCTGCACCGAGGCTGACCCGGAAGTTTAAATCGGCGATCCCCTTGGGAAATGTGTACTGAGTGGAGATAGGCTTTAAAAACGCATATCAGCGCGCCGTTTGAGGTGTAGCAGCTGCGGTTTTCCCTCGATGAGAATCATTTCTAAAGAAATACTGGCTTCTTTGGGTCCCAAAACGAATTTCTGAGCCTCAGGAGGTAGAGTGACGCTCGGGGTCAGAAGGCGGAGGTCACAGGACCGAATTGGCGGGAGAATGAAGCATCGTCCACCACGGCAGACGGCGGTGGCTCCCGGAGGCTCCTGGTCACTGGTGAGGGGGGTGGGGATTTGTTGACCCGGAGAGGAAGGGAGCCATGCCAGGGGGTGAGGGTCGTCGAGGGTTCCCGGCTGTGCGGGGCCGTCCTGCTGCTTCCCTACCCACTTCCTCCCGCAGCCCCGTTTTTACATCGCCTTCCGGCGCCCTGGTTCACTTGAACACTTTCCAAGCTCACACGCCTCCTAGCCCTAGGCTGGACCTGGCAGGGGAATGGGTTAGAATAAACACCTACCTAAATATTACAGGGTAATATTTATGCCATCTGTATGCATCTGGTGTACTTAAAACGAAAATGGTGTTTTGGTTTTTCGAGGTAGGGTCTCACTCTAGCCCAGGCTGACCTGGAATTCACTATGTAGTCTCAGGGTGGCCTCGAACTCACAGTGATCCTCCTACCTCTGCCTCCCGAGTGCTGGGATTAAAGGTGTGCGCCACCACGCCCAGTTATGAAAATGGTTTTTGAAAGGATATTTATTTAGCTGGGCGGGGTGACACACGCCTTTAATCCCAGCGCTCAAGAGGCAGAAGTTGGAGGGTTGCTCTGAAGCCTGCCTGGACTAGAGTGAGACCCTACCTCGAAAAAAAATAAAAGAGGAATGGGGGGATGGCTCCGCGGTTAAAGGCACTTGCTTGAGGGGCTGAAGAGATGGCTCAGAGGTTAAGGCACTCGCCTCCAGTGTTTAAGGACCCCGGGTTCAATTCATCAGTACCCACATGTGCCAGACCCACAAGGTGGTGGCCCTGGTGCTTTCTGTATCTCTCTGCTTGAACATGAATAAGAAAAATATTTTTTTTAAAAAGGCACTTGCTTGAAAAGCCTGTAAGTCCGGGTTCACTTCCTCAGGACCCACATCAAGCCAGATGCACAAAGTGGCACATGTATCTGGAGTCTCTGTCTCTCTCTCTGCTTGCAAATAAATAAGAATATTAAAACAAATCACACTACACTACACTACACTACAAAGCTCAGTGCCAAACACACCTGTAAATCACAGTCATCACTGAAGAATCTGAGTCTGATTGCCACAAATTAGAAATCAGCCTGGACAATATAGTTTCAGACCAGTCTGGGTCACACTTGAGACAAAGACCCTGTCTCAAAAGAAAAAGATAAAATAAAACAGATAAAAATTAAATTTAGAGCTGGGCGTGGTGGTGCACGCCTTTAATCGCAGCACTAGGGAGGCAGAGGTAGGAGGATCACCATGAGTTCAAGGCCACCCTGAGACTACATAGTGAATTCCAGGTCAGCCTGGGCTAGAGTAAGACCCTACCTCAAAAAAAAAAGAATTAAATTTAAAGCTGGTGGCTGTCTAAATTTATAATCCCGTTACTCAGTAGAATCCTGAGTTCAAGGCCAGACTGGGATATATAGAAAGACTGTCTCAGATAAATAAGTAAATAAAAAATTGAACTTACCTGTTTATTCTCAGACCCACTGACTTTTAATATAAATTAGCTTTTCTCCTACTTTATTAAATTTTTCCATGTGTATGCATAAACAAAATATAATATTGCATTGTTCCTTTCCTTTTTTTTCTTTTGTAGTTCTTACTCTACCCCTAATATATATCCAAAGCTCCTCGTTTTATTTTTTAATGAACTTAAGTGGGATTTTTAATGTGTCGTTCCATAATTTAATGCTTTCAGTATTATCTTGCTCTAATCTAATTCATTACTGTTATATAGTACTTACTGTATGACATATAACATTTCCTTTATTCCTCAGTTGATGGGCATCAGTTTTATGATGTGTTCTATCAGAAATGTGTCCTTGTGCACATGTAAGTCTCTTTTATTCAAATAAGTTCGTTGCTAACCACATATGGTTAATGTCTTTTTCTCTTTTTTTGCAATGTCGCTAGTTAGAATTGAGATGTGTTTATGATGGGGCATATTTTCCCACATTATTGCCATTCCTGTGTATTATTAAATTTTAAAGTTTTTTCTAGTCTTTGACGTAAGAAGTGGTTGTTAGAATTTCCTTATTACAGCCACATGTGGTGGTGCACACCTTTAATTTCAGCTCTCGGGAGGCAGAAGTAAGAGGATCACAGTGAGTTTGAGGCCAGCCTAAGACCACATAGTGAATTCCAGGTTAGCCTGGGCTAGAGTGAGACCCTGCCTCGAAAAAAAAGAATTTATTACAATGCATAGTAGACATGTAGGAAAAGTGTCAAAAATCCTTATGGGCTGGAGAGATGGCACAGTGGTTAAGGCGTTTGCCTGCAAAGCTGGAGGACTGGAGTTCACATGCCTATTCTCTCTCTGCCTGCCTCTTTCTCTCACTCTCTCAAATAAATAAATAAAAATATTTTTTAAAAACTTCCTTAGCTGGGCATGGGGCACATGCCTTTAATCCCAGCACTCGGGAAACAGAGATAGGATCTCTGTGAGTTCAAGGCCACCCTGAGACTATATAGTAAATTCCAAGTCAGTCTACAGTAAGACCCAATCTTGAAAAACCAAGAAAAAAAATTTAAAAATCCTTATTACTAGGTGTCATGGTTTGATCCAGGTGTCCCCCACAAACAAATGAATGTGTTCTGATAGATCGATCCTCAGCTGATGGCAATTTGGGAATTAGAACCTCACTACAGCTGTGTTGTTGGAGCAGACTTATGGGGGTTATAAGCCAGCTCCCCCTTACCAGTATTTGGCACACCTTCCTGCCCCTGTTTGCAGTGCTGTGGCAGAGGTGATGTCAAGCCCTCTGCTCATGCCATCATTTTCCCTGCCAGGATGGAGTCTCCCCTTGAGTCCGTAAGCCAAATAAACCCATTCCTCCACAAGCCGCTTTTGTTTGGGTTCTTTCTGCGTAGCAACTAAGAAGCTGACCGCAACAGTTTTGGTACCAGGATGTGGAGTCATCTGTTGCTGCTAGAACCCTGATCTTGTGGCTTTGGGCTTTTGGAAGGGATCTGCAGAAGGAATGTAGACAGATTGGAATGCTTGTCCTAAGAGGTACCTTATAGTGCTGTAAGTATAGCGTATTGGATCATTCTGGTCAGAGTTTAAAGACCTGAATGTAATGAGAACTATGGACTGTGAGGTTTGGCTTACAAGGGTGAGGAAGAACTTTGTCAGGACTGTGCCAGAAGCAGTTTGCATGAGAGGCTTGCTGCATTCTGCCTACCTGTGTCCTGGAAATCTGTGCAGGGTTGTTTTACGTAAAGATGGACTGGTGTGAGCAGATGGAGATGGCACAGAAAGAAAGATCTTTGGGTCGAAACTGCTGCCCGTTCACCTGCAATTGTTTGAGAGATTACAGCCATTGAGATTGGGCCAGCTGGTCTGCATTAGAACAATAGGAAGAATGTAGACTCTTTGAAGTAAGGGGCCTGAATGCTTTGATCCCCCCCTGGATTAACAAATTGGTAGCCCACCTGGTTCTGTGGAATGGAGATTGGTTAGAAAGAGAGGGTCATTGGATTTGCAACACAGTTTTGTTTTTGAAAAATGGCCATCGGCATGTGAAGCAGGTCTGCAAGGTTGCCTGCATGGAGCCCGATGGAACCATGAGGATGAACTGTGGGTTGCAATAGAGACCCAAAGAATTCCAAGACTATGGATGGGTGCCAAGGCGAGCTGCCAGTACCGGATGACGTTTTCCTGGACTGTGAGTAGCCGAGCTGGAGGGGTGGAATTTAATCTCCAAGAGACTTGTGTTATTGGTTAGAATCATTGAACTTGGAGTTAGAGATTGATGGTGCCCTGTTTGTTTTAAATCTTGTATTGCATTGGTCAGTCTGTTTTTGCTGTGCCTCATGTTTTGCATTGTGAATGTTCTGTGCCATTACGGGTTTATTTTTGGTATTATGGCTCAGTTGAAAGCTGTGGGGACTTAAGAGTTGAGCTGAATGCATTGTATTTACATCATGTATGATTATTAGTTTGTGGAGGCCAGGGGCGGACTGTCATGGTTTGATCCAGGTGTCCCCCACAAACAAATGAATATGTTCTGATAGATCGATCCTCAGCTGATGGCAGTTTGGGTTTTACAACCTCGATGAAGCTGTGTTGTTGGGGATGGGCTTATGGGGGTTATAAGCCAGCTTCCCCTTGCCAGTATTTGGCACACCTTCCTGCCGCTGTTTGCAATGCTGTGGCAGAGGTGATGTCCAGCCCTCTGCTCATGCCATCATCTTCCCTGCCAGGATGGAGTCTCCCCTCGAGTCCGTAAGCCTAATAAACCCATTCCTCTACAAGCCGCTTTTGCTTGGGTTCTTTCTGCGCAGCAACTAGAAAGCTGACCACAACACTAGGAAAGCTAAGGATTTTTTTTTTTTCAAGGTAGGGTCTCACTCTAGCCCAGGCTGACCTGGAATTCACTGTGTAGTCTCAGGGTGGCCTTGAATTCACTGCGATCCTCCTACCTCTGCCTTCCGAGTGCTGGGATTAAAGGTGTGCGCCACCATGCCTGGCCAAAAGCTAAGGATGTTTTAATGTGCCTTGTTTTGTTTTGTTTTGTTTCTTTTTTGTTTTGCTTTGGTTTTTGCCTTCTCTGTATGTTGGGTTAAGGACCCCAGGCACACAACATAACCTGATGAGGCCAGGAACCAGCCTGGAAATGCCATCCATCAGACTATTAAGAATCCAGGTTCATTTTTAGGCCTGTCCCTAAAATGTAGAAGGGAACAGTTGCCCAAGTATCCACTGTTACCTGGGATGAAACCATTACTCCAAGGTCTGGATAGTGGTTGGAGATGTGTGAATGAATGAGTGAATGACGGACAGCAGGAGAGTTCTAACATCTCTGGCAAGGAGAACGGCTGAAGATGAGAGAAGTGATTGTTCAACCCATCTCCTTTTTTCTTTCTTATGTGTGATTGTCATACTTTAGGGGAAAGAAATGAGGAGCAAACAGAGTAATCTTACCCCCTAGAGTGCATAGTGAAAATTTTAAAAAAGGGTTATTTAAGAGATTATAGGCTGGCTCCCAGAAGATTCTGGGCTCTCTATGAGATAGACTGGCCTTCATTCAGGGTGGGATGAACCTCCGAAGGGTCACTGGATAAAAAGCTAGTTAATAGAGTGTTTAAAGTCATCATGGGGGACCCAGGCCACTCTGACCAATTTTTTTACATCAACTGCTGGAAAGATATAGACTTCTTTCAGCCACGTTGGCTAAAAGGCTGCTGAGAAGAGAACTGTAAAACCATGATACCCAGGTGACTTCCTGAAAATCCTGACTTGAACCTGAGAAGCCCATTTTAGCCGGAGAAGACTCCCCTGCCTTATGCACCACTGTATCCTCTGCTACCATCTGCATTCCTTGCACCCCTGCATGCAGCCTGATCCTCACTGGAGGCTGCCCACATCCCTGAAGCAAAGTCACCTGGGACAGCCCTGGCTGTTGCCACCCCAGAGCCACCAGTGCTGACCCCATATACTCCAGCTGGGAGTGTCAGGAGGACCTGGCTGATGCCCCGCAGATGCCACTAGGGGAAACAGGAGGACTCATATATTGTAGCAAGGATGGTCAAATACAAGGGGCACAATGTTCTTCCTTTCATATACCAGCCTTTTACCACAACAGATCTTCTACTGGAAAACAATACCCCTCATTTACTGATGGAGGTTGCAACAAAGGAATTCATCAACCAAGCCTGAGAGGCCTAATGAAAGGCAGGCTGGAAGATAAAGAATGTAGACCTGTTTGTTTGTCACCACCTTGGTGAGATGCTCAGGACACCCCCAGAGAGGAGCCCCCCCTGCCCCCAGGCCAGGGGGCAAAGCCAGAGAAGGAACGAACAAGGAGGACTACCTCATCCAGAGGTGAGATTGGGACAAAACCAGTATGCTACATTGCCATCAAGGTCACTTGAAAAACGAAAAAAAGGAAAAAAAAAAAAAGAAGAAGGTCACTTGAAGAGCGAATGTCCCCAGTGGTCAGAGAATTATCGTCCAACTCCTGGACAGGAAGAGGCCATGTGATTCAGGGAGGATACTAGTCAACACAGCAACCACAGTGTGGGGAGCCGTTCATGCCATTAAATGCGTCAACATTTGTTTTTGAAGGTCTCTGTTCTTCCTCCTCCTAACTAATGCTAAGTTCCTATCTTCTCTGCCAAACTTTCTCTCTTCCGCCTGCAGGCTTTCCTCCTAGAGATCATGACCCCTGCTGTGACCAAGTTACCTAGCAACCAGGTTGCTAATTCCCAGTAACCACCTTGCTCCCCTGTATATAAGGTGCTGCCTGCTTGTAATAAAATGAGTTTGATTGGAATCCGTCTTGCTCCAATCTCTCCCATCTCTTGTCCCACCCATTCTCACCCCTTCTCCTAGGGCCCTCGCTGTGACCGACCCGCGGGCAGGTAAGGACAATTAGCGCCCAACGTGGGGCGGCGTGGGCTAATGGCATGAACGGCTTCCCACACCACAGGAAGCCCCTGAAAATGATTTTGTTGCTCTGACTGCCATGGAAACTCCAGGAGCCTATGGTCCAAAATGACTGTAGGGGGGCTGGAGAGATGGCTCAGCAGTTAAGGAGCATGCCCCCAGAGCCTAAGGACCCAGATTCAATTCTCCAGGACCCACATAAGCCAGATGCACAAAAGTGGCTAGAGGCCCAGGCATGCTCATTCTCATTCTCTCTCTCTCTCTCTCTCTCTCTCTCTCTCTCTCTCTCTCTCTCTCTCTCTCTCTCTCTCTCTCTCTCAACAAAATGACTGTAGGGGCCAGCCCATTGACTATGGTAGGTACTGGTGCCAACCATTCAGTGGTAACTCAACCTGGAGATGCTGTGTGGATAAAGGAGTGGAATGTCCAGCCTCTAAGACCCCTTCAGAGAGGTCTGTTCACTATCATTTGATCCACCCCCACTGCTGTAAAAGTAGTTGAGATTCCCTGATTCACCATAGAGTGAAGCCAGCTTCCCAAGACCAGGAGTGCACTCCTGCTCCCTGAACTCCATGCGAGTTGACCATCCAGAGGAACTGTACCTGCCTTAGTCATCTCGGAAACTGACTGGTCCAGGCACGTCAGAAGCTTGAGAAATCAACCACCTAACAAGAGAAACTTTTCTATGCCAGCTTCTCCCTTTGTCAGGATATCTAGCTCCGATTTGTTGTTGCAGATCACTTCCCCTTTTGTGGTTCCAGGCCCCTCATCCTTGACCCATGCATTCATACAGGGTGTTACTGGGACTCTGCTTTACCATACCCATTTCTCTTGCCAAGGAATGATCTCAGGAACCTGCAGACACAATAAGACTACCTGGTCTGCCACCAGGGAAATCAATACACTTGTTTTGACCCACACCACTCCCCAAAGGAAAATGGCTAGAGGTTCAAAAAATTACCTTCTAGCCGGACGTGGTGGCACATACCTTTAATCCCAGCACTTGGGAGGCAGAGGTAGGAGGATTGCCATGAGTTCAAGCCACCCAGAGACTACATAGTGAATTCCAGGTCAGCCTGGACTAGAGCAAGACCCTACCTGGAAAAACCAAAAAAAAAAAAAAAAAAAACTATCTTCTGACACACAGGGGTCAAATAATGCAAAAGTTACCACTCACCTAAACCAGCCAATAGGAATGCTTTTTGATGTGTGTGGTTATAAGTATTGGCCCAGAGGCATCTCTCTTATGAAAAAACTCATCAGAGAGCCCAAAGACTTTTGATATACTGTGCAGGGATCTAGATTGGGAGGCAGAATATAGGCTCAACAACATTCACATGCGTGAAGGAAATGGTTGTATACCCAAGTTTTACTGCCCCAGCTGGAACCTGGGAAAAACAACAGTGCTCCTTCAGAAGAGACCTGCAGCATCGGATTGTCAGTTGGGGGCCTGAAAACCCGTTAATTTTACCATTCTTAAGTCAAAGACCTCAAATGGCAACTGGGTAACTGCATTGGTCTTCGAATTTATTGGCAGGGCAGAGACCCAAGAACTACGCTGTTTCAAGATATCATCCACACAGCCACACCCTATCAGATCTTCTACTCTTTTATGAAGAAATCAAAAGTAGCCCTCCTCCCATCTCTGCACAACAAAAAACCTGTTTCTGGCACTGCAGAGATTATAGCTCAGACTCCAAAAGTCTCTTGCTATGTATGTGGAGGTACTAATATGGAAGACCAATGGCCTTAAGAGGCTAGGGAACTGGAACCCCAGAAGCCCTATAATGGGACAGTATAGCCCAGTCCTATTATTACCGGGTTTGGCTTCTTAAAACCTCAGTAATTGGAAAATACAGTCTAACCCAGTGGGGGATGGGCAATTCAACACCTCTGTTGGAAGCCTGACATGCCTAGGCCAAAGATTCTATAATTCAACTGCCCAGAAAACCCAATAGTGGGGATCCACAAACCGTCCTGAGTCAGCTCCAACTTCTCTCACCTCCAAGAGGCCTCGAACGATGTCGTCGCTGCAGACATCCAGTGGCGGGCTCCAGGAAGACTATATTTTGAACATGCCGGAAGACAGCTGTTGTGGTTACTTTTCATCTGTTGGAACAAACACCTGACCAGAAACAGTTTATGGGAGGAAAGGGTTGAATTCAGGCTTACAGATTCCAAAGGCAGTTCCATCATGGCGGAAGAAGCTGGCTTACTTCATCATACATCCATAACAGAGAGACACCAGCCAGCACCAGCAAGCATGAGCGGACTGTGAACACACACCTAGGACTATACTCAAGATCTGCTCCCAATGGCATACCTCCCTCTGCTGAAGACAAGTAGGAAACTTGATCATACATGTCTGAGGCTCTGGGCAATGTACATTCAAACCACCAATTTCACCAGAACTGGTTTAGATGCTGTCATGGTTTGATCCAGGTGTCCCCCACAAACAAATGAATGTGTTCTGATAGATCGATCCTCAACTGATGGCAATTCGGGAATTAGAACCTCATTAGAGCTGTGTTGTTGGGGGTGGGCTTATGGGGGTTATAAGCCAGCTTCCCCTTGCCAGTATTTGGCACACCTTCCTGCCGCTGTTTGCAGTGCTGTGGCAGAGGTGATGTCCAGCCCTCTGCTCATGCCATCATTTTCCCTGCCAGGATGGAGTCTCCCCTCGAGTCCGTAAGCCAAGTAAACCCATTCCTCTACAAGCCACTTTTGTTTGGATTCTTTCTGTGCAGCAACTAGAAAGCTGACTGCAACAGTTTTGGTACCAGGACGTGGGGTCGTCTGTTGTTGCTGGAACCCTGGTCTTGTGGCTTTGGTCTTCTGGAAGTGATCTACAGGAGGAATGTGGAAGGATTTGAACTCCCGGCCTAAGAGGTGCCTCGCAGTGTTGTGAGTACAGCGTGATGGTCAGAGTTAAAAGACCTGAATGTAATGAGAACTATGGACTGTGAGGTTTGGCTTACGAGGGGGAGAAAGAACTTGGTCAGGACTGTGCCAGAAG
>PVHP010042526.1:0-14951 GCA_004024765.1 Zapus hudsonius
CAAAAAAAAAAAAAGAAAAGAAAGAAAGAAAGAAAGAAAGAAATAAAGAAAGAAAGAAAGAAGGGAAAATCTCTGGGCTAAAACTGTTGCCTGTTCAGCCAGGATTGTTTGAGAGATTACAGCCAGAGAGATTGGGCCAGGTGATCTGCATTCGGGCAGCAGGAAGAATGCGGACTCTTTTAAAGTAAGGGGCCTGAATGCTGAAGAAAGTTTCCTGTTCTCCAAAGTCCGTTTTATTCCCCTTGAATTAACAAGTTGGTAACCCGCCTGGTACTATAAAGTAAAACAAATACAGGAGGAGATAATCTTAAAATTTACAACATGGTTTTTGCCACGGGCAATATGAAGCAGATATGTTGGATTGCCTGCATGGTCTGATGGAGCCATAAGGATGAACCGTGGGTTACAGTGGAGACCAGTGAATGCCAGGACTATGGATGGCTATTGTGGAGAACTGCCAGCACCTGGGAGAAGTTCTCCCAGACTGTGAGTAGCTGAACTAGAGGGTCAAAATTAAAACTTCAGGAGACTTGTTAAAATTATCAGACCTGGAGATAGAGTTTGATGTTGTCTTGTTTGTTTTAAATCTTGTATTGGTTCAATCTGTCTTTGCCATGCCCAATGCTTCATTTATGCTTGGACCCCCCGGGCCCAGGTGTAAAATTAAAACTCCCCTCTCCTCTTGCTGAGAAGGCTTTGTCTGTTTATTACTGGAGATTTCTACAACAAGACAATCTTGCAATCAGCTCAGGCTGGCCTCAAACTTATGATTCTCCTGCTGGGATCACAGGTGTCTGTCAAACACTGGTGAGGCTCTGCATTCCCAACCAGCAGGGGGAGAGGGGATACGGAGAACCTGAAGTCCCCCACTCCCAACCAACTCTCATTCTCAACCAACTCTCATTCTCAACCAACTCTCATTCTCAACCAACTCTGGGCAAGGCCTGAGGCCCTCTATCCCAACTAGCTCCCAGGAGGGTAGGGCTCAAGGCCTTCCATCCTCAATCAGCTCCGGGGTAAGCAGGACCTGAGGTCCCCAATCACCAAACAGCTCCCAGGTGATGGAGATCTTGGCTCTATACATTACTGTCATTGCAGTCTCTAATAGCTGATTCACATCACCTGGGAAGATGGTTGGTCAGCTGACTGAAACTAGAGAAACCACAAGCAAGCAGTGAGGAGACAGGGACCAGGCCACACACGTGCGCAGTGGCTACACGTAATCAAACTATAGACCAGGGCTGGAGAGATGGCTCAGCGGTTAAAGGCACTTGCTTGCAGAGCCTGATGGCCTAGGTTCAATTCCCTAGTACCCACATAAAAGTCAGATGCACAAAGTGGCAAATGTGTCGGAGTTCATTGCAGTGGCACTAGGCCCTGGTGCGCCCATTCTCATTCTCTCTATCTCTACTTGCAAATAAATAAAATTATAAAAAGAAAAACAGGGCTGAAGAGATGGCTTAGCCGTTAAGGCGTTTGCCTGCAATGCAGAAGGACCTGAGTTCGATTCCCCAGTGCCCATGTAAAACCAGACGCACAAGAGGGCGCGTGTGTCTGGAGTTCATTTGCAGTGGCTGGAGGCCCTGTCATGCCCATTCTCTCTGCCTCTCTCTGTCTGCCTCTCTCTCTCTCTCTCTCTCTCAAATAAATAAATAAAATATATATAAAAAAAAAAAGAAAAACAGCTGGGTGTGGTGGCGCACACCTTTAATCCCAGCACTCATCTTTTTTGGTTTGTTTTTAGAGGTAAGGTCTCGCTCTGGCTCAGGCTGACCTGGAATTCACTATGTAGTCTCTGGGTAGCCTCAAATTCACAGCGATCCTCCTACCTTTACCTGTCAAGTGCTGGGATTAAAGGTGTCACCACCACACCGGATGCTTTTTTGTTGTTTTGTTTTTTGATTTTTGTTTTTAATGTGGGTCTTGGGACTGAACTCAGGTCTTTATTCTGGTAAGAGAAGCACTTCACCAACTGAACTATCTCCTTTGCCATGTGTTTTTCTTTCTTTTTTTTTTTTAAAGCAAGCTCTTTTACTTATCGTTTTGATGCTGGAAGTCGAACCCAGGACCTTGTACTGGCCAGGCACATTCTGTATCAGGGAGCTAGAGCCCTATTTGTGGTTTCTGAGATACAGTCATGTGATAACCCAAGCTGGCCTGGAACCTGAGATGCTGCAGGGTGACAGGTGCTTGCTGCCTTGCTTACAGCTTCCATCTTACAACTGCAGTGTGAGGTGTTCAGTCCCAGATGGCATCCACTCGGTAACTGCTGCCTGGGGACACTTACTCTTTCTCCAGCAGCTGTGCCAGCAGCGCGCTCTGCTCCCCCTTCAGGCTCTTCAGGGCCCCTCGGAGGTGCTCCTGGTCCTCGGGCTGGTCCTCTCTGGACTGCATGTTCGCTGAAATATTGGACGTGGAGTGGGCCAGGGGATTCAGCTTGCTTAGCTCTGACGTTGGGACCTTTGGGTTGTCCATGGAACTTATTTTCTGGAGGATATGCAGGAAGTTGTTAGTGGCTGTCCCTGTCTTTATCTCCTCGTTGTGAAACACAGGGGGAGCTGTCTCCAGCATTTGGGAGAAGCTTTGCTGTGGGATGCCGGTCATCCAGACCAGTCTACAGGGAAGATGTCCTTCCTGGCACTGCAAACTTGCACCACTGCCAGGGTCTCTAGCACTGCAAACAAATGTCAGACACTTGTACCACTTTTGGTGTCCAGCTTTGTGTGGGTACTAGGGAATTGGACCTGGGCCAGCAGGCTTTGCAATTAAGTGCCTTTAACAACTGAGCCATCTCTCCATCCCAGTCCTCTTTTGCTTTTGGCCCTAAACCATTCCAGTTCTTCCAGTAAAGTAGCCCCAGCTTCCTGGGCTTTCCCCAAGAGCTTCTAGAACTGCTTAGGCTCCCTGCATTCCTCTGCAAGTTTTACTTGTGTAATATTCCCATGCACAGAAACTCCTTTCACTTTCTGCTTTGTCAATAATGTGAACTTATAGAAAAGCCCTCAGGTTTTAGTTTGTCAAACAATGGAGAGCTCTAAGCTCATGATTCTAGCAGGCGGGATGGGTTTCCCCGGGATCAGACGCCTCTCTGGGCTGTGAGGAAATGCTAACCTTCCAGGCTTGCTGGAGTTCCCTGTGTTTTCTTACACAAGAGGTAGAGTTGGAGACTGGCAGGTGAGTACACACACAGATAGACAGCAGACACTCCTGTGCAGCTACAGGAAGCCCAGTGATGGGTGCTGCAGATGTGACTGTGCCTTAGCCCTTCCGGAAGATGAGGCCCTGAGCGATGTTATCCCAAGTCTTATCTAGACCTGCATGAAATCTTCCTGCCTGTCTGTATTTGGTGCCATCTGCTGGCCAAACCCAGTATGTGTTCAGTGACTGTGTCCCTGTGTCCTGAGTTTCAGGGACACCAGGCACCTTACCTTTTCCAGTTCGGCAATGCGTCTCAGCAGCCTCGGCTTGCTCCAGTCCATGTAACCTAGTGGAAGCGAAACGTTTGCAATAATGCATCCCTTTAGCTGGCTCTGATATGGCCTCACAGCCTCCTTGCACAGCTGGCAGGAAAGCCAGACCCGGATGGGGCAGATGCTTGTCACTGAGCATTTCTTCAGCGCCCCACTGCCTGTAAAGTCACTGATAACCAAGGCCTCCAAGTGTCTTGGCATGACATCCTTTTCTCTTTGTCCTCCTCGTTCAACAAGACAGTTCCTGTCAGGGTCACTGATGAGCTTTACTTTGCTAAACCTACAGTGTGGTTCTCCTTCCTGGCTCCCGGGCTGCCCACCATGGCTGCCACCTCCTCCTTCCACCCATTTCAGGCCATCCCCACACCTGGCTTTCTTCCATACTGCCTTGCCAACTAGCCCTCACCACCCAACCTTCCAAATACCACCGGCTTAGGACTCAGCTGGCTCTCTGCTGCCCACCACACAGGACATCCAGTCCTCCAGCACAGGTCTCAACCTGCTCTACACCTGCCTTCCCAGACCTGCAGCTGCCCCCTCCTCTGAAACAAGCCTGGCGATGGCGTGCAGCTCAGTGATGGCATACTTGCTCAGCAGGTGCGAGGTCCTGGGCTCTATCCCCACCCAGCACAGTCAAACAAAACAAAAAGTCTTAAGAGGGTCTTACAGGCTCTCCATGGTCTCTGCATTTTTCTTTTTTTGCGTAATATATGCGTGTGAGTATACTACATATGTATATATGCCATATATGTGTATGCGTGTTTTTATGTGTGTGGAGGCCAGAGGTCAACACTGGGGGGGGGGGTCTTCCTTAGTCGTTCTCTACCTTATTCTCTGAGGCAGTTTCTTGCTGATCCTAGCACTTACTGAATCAGGCAGACTAGCTAGCAAGGAGCCCAGGGAATCTCTAGCTCTGGGATTATGGGCATGTGCTGTTATGCCTAGCATGTTCCGTGGGTGCTGAGAATTGAACTCATACCCATGTGCTTATGAGACAAGCACTTTCCTGACTGAGCCATCTCCCTAGCTCTGTGGTCGGTCTCTGCATTTCTTGCAGGTCCCACCTGAAAGCATCCTCTCACCACAGCTGCAGGCCCAGCCACACATAATCTTCCAGAACCAGTGTGGCACCCTTTTTCTGCCCATGAGCTAGGGTTTGTGGATGCAGACCATGGTGGAAAGGAGGACTCTGTATGCCAGCTGGGACCAGCCTGAGGCCATGACTCCCCTGTGGAAGCCCCCCTCCTATCTTCTGTCATAGAACAGGACATGGCCTCTCATTCTGTGTCTCCCTTTGGAAGTGGTCTACGGGCAGATACCCTTAATTTTGGAGGTGGTGGGGGAGTTGCTGAGCACCCGGTCCAGGTCCTCCTTCAGGCTCTGGTTCTCTTCTGTCAGCTCCTGGACACTCCGGGTCAAGTTCAACAGTGCACTGTTCATCTTCCTCTGTCTCTTCACGCCCAGCTTCTTCTCCACTGGGGGCCTAGAAACGAGCCACAAGCTGAAGGTTGCACTTAGCAAGTGCCTCAGAGGAGAGGCCAGCAGATCTCTGCCTGCCTCTGAGCTGCTTGTACAGATGAATATTCACAATTGAATAAGGATCACTACAAATTCTGAACCCAAAATGAGCCAATGGGAACCCTATGTGGGGAAATGCACTTCTTTGTCATGCTAGGAAAGTGCTCTGCCTGAGCCAAGCTCATCTCCAACAAAAAAACCCCATGTGGAATCAATTCCTTTTATTGTTTTTACATAGTCTCATGGAACCCATGTTGGCCTCAAACTCACCATGTAGCCAGGGCTGACCTTGAGTTCCTGATCCTCCCTGCCTCCACCTCCCAAGTGCTGGGATTACAAGTGTGTGCCACCGTTCCAGGTTTATGTGGTGTTGAACTCAGGGTTTCATGCATTCTAGGAAGGTGCTCTACTTACTGAACTACACCTTCATGTCCCCTTGTTTTGAAGAGAGTTCAATATATAATGCAGGCTGCCTGGAGCCCACAATCCTTCTGCCTCCATCTCCTGAGTGCAGGCTTGACAGTTATGCCACCAGGCCCTGCTCTATTTCACTTTTTGTGCTCTGTGTGGTGATTTCACTGCATACAAGTGACCCTACAAGGGGAAGGGGATGTTGCTCAGTTGGTAGAGTGTTTCCCAAACATGTATGACACCTTGGGTTAATCATAGCCACACACACAGAGTGTGTTCAAGGCCAGCCTCAGCCTGAGCTAACTTCTGTCAAGATCGAAGGAAGGAAGGAAGGAAGGAAGAAAGAAAGAAGAAAGGATGGAAGGAAGGAAAGACAGAGAAAAGCACCCAATAGTCCCTGTAGCAAGGTGCTGAGCGCCCTCTAGTGTTCCCAAGGCCACTGTGCACATTCTGGAAAATGGTGTGTGAACAGGCCAGGAGATCTTAATGAACTAATAATGTATATTACATGTTTCTAAAGATAAGAAACATAAATCCAGGCTCTGATCACTAGTAAAAACGTGACCAAAGGACAAGGGAACCTAAGCCCCTCCCCCTGGCCCCCACTACAAGGAGCAGTGGTTCTGTATCTTCAAATCCAATCTCTATGAAGACAGCACAGAGCCAACAGCACGATCACCTGGCCTTCCTTGTGTTTGCACATATGTGTGTGTATGACACTGGGGATTGAACCTAGGGGCTCATTCATGCGAGGAAAGTGCTTTACCACAGCTGCATCCCCTCTATCTAAGAGCACGCAGTCCAGCCCTGTACTGAGCCACTGGGGGACCAGGGACTTCCATTCCAGCAGAGCAGACACTCCCCAAGTGTCAGCAGCTTGCATAGAGGCCTGTGGTATAGGAAGATCTATTCTCAGGGACTGTCCTCTTAAAATTTGAGGACAGCCTGGCATCATCTCATGTAGAAAAAGACAGGAGAAACCTACATGGTGAAAGGAACCTTGAGGCCGGGCATGGTGGTGCACACCTTTAATCCAGAACTCAAGAGTAAGAGGTAGGAGGATCATCACCATGAGTTTGAGAATTTGAGGCCTTACCTTACTACCAAGGAAACCTTGATGTCTAGCTTACTTGGGAAAAATTTTTGACTTTTTGAGTCAGTACAAACTTATTTTGAACAAACCAGGCACATGGGTTGTGAAAATCAGTGTTTCCCAGTTCCAAGCTAGAAGCAGCCATGGGCCTGCAGAACTCTGGTGGAGAACAGAGTGTGTGGCTGTCAACAGGAGAAAAGTGAGGTGGGAGCACTACAGGTGGATGGGGTCAGTGTGACATGATGACATGTGGTGAGCACTGGCACTGCTACCAAGCTAAGGGGCAGAAAAGGACCGACATTTAGAAACAGGAGGACAGTGCACAAAATGGGCTCAAACCTGAACATACTTCTTTCCTGAGGCTTCAGAACTGGCCAAGAGGGTCTGGAGACGATGGATCTGCAGAGGCCAAATGAGAAGGAATTCAATACAATGTAGCATCAGGGAGCAGGGAGGGGGGAGAGGATGGGGAGGAATTCTGCAGAACACTGTTGCCTGGAAAAACCTGCTTTCATGACCTCACAGTAACTGTCATCTGCATAAGACATATACAAAATTGGGCCCATCAATGTCATCATGGATGATGGAGGCGGGCAGGAGGCCCCAGTCACTCCCTGAGGAGGTACCAGGGAGTGGGAGACGTTTTCTGCAGTGGTAGAGCCACTGGTAAATTGCACGTGCTATGGTAAATAACCTCCACCTGCGCGGGGCCGCAGTACAAGGAGGACAGGGAGGGGACAAGAGAAGATACTGGGAGAGGATTATGATCAATATACATCACATACATGAAAATTGTCAACAAAAAATCAAGAGCTAGAGAGATGGTTTCGGAGGTTAAAGGCACTGGCCTGTAAGGCCTGTAGGCCCAGTTTCAATTCCTAAGTACCCCTGTAAAGCCAGATGCACAACATGGCACATGCATCTGGAGTTTGTTTGCAGTGGTAAGAGGTCCTGGTGTGCCCATGCACACTCTCACACATACACATAAGTAACTTTTTAATTTAAAAACTGCTATGAAGCACGAGGGCAGCATTCCCTAATCTGCAACTGACTCCAGACACACACAGGGAGAAAACTAAGCTGTGGTGCCCACTGACATGCCCATGGATGCATAAGTAGCTACTGTCTCAATGCATTGGGGTCAGCACCCTACCTCCCTCTTGTCCCCACAGCACAGGGTGCTCATACCTCCTCATAGTAGGTCTCCATGGCAATACGCATCTCCTCCAGGTTCGTGGTCTTCATGTCCGTCTGCAGTTTGCTGAAAACCCAAGCTCAGAGTTAACATGGCAATGGCAGAGAAGGAAGCAGGCAGAGAAGGGCTTCCCAGGAGCCAGAGAGGGGACGACGGCTTTAGAAGAGAATCAGCCCCTGGTGAGCACTAGCCTTGATGACAGTACCCCTTCTGAGACTTCCAGGAATATCCTCATTCCAGAAAGTGTCCCTGTGGTGGCTCCAGCCATCCCCAAGTGAGCCCACACCCTCCAGAAAGATGTTCTTCTCTAGGGAAAACATGACCCTGAAACACCTGGACCCATGGTACAGAAAGACCCCAGACCACCTCTGGTGCAGGTGGGCATCGGACAGCTCCATGAAGAATCAGACAGTGGGTAGAGATGCTTTCTTGTAACCCCAGCACTCTAGAGGCTGAGGCAGGAGGATCAGGAATTCAAGCCCAGTCTTGATTACATAGTGAGACCCTGTCTCAAAACAGAAGTGGAGGGAAAGGAAGGGAGAGAGGGAAAGAGGAAGGAGAAGGGAAGATGTGAGGAAGGACAGAAGGGAGGGATGGGGTGGAGTGAGAAGAGGGAAGGGGAGGGAGGGAGGGAGGAGAGCAGGAAGGGAGGGAGAAGAGGGCTAACTCCCAGCTTTGTGGTCACCTTGTCTTTCTGTATCACAGACCTCAGGCCAAAGGTACAAACAGAAGTGAAGGCAGAGTTTATCACTCAAAGCAGAAGAAATTGGCACACAACTGGGTTTATTTTGTGCTGCACAATTCCAGCAAGAAACAAACGAGGGAAGGAAACTGCAGTATGAACTGGGCACATGAGACATGGACAGGCTGCCACGCTGCACCAAGTTTCCTCAAACAGACAACCATAGTCAGGAGGAGGGTCCCTTCACACCACCAAGGCCAGAAGCTATCACGGACAGCAGCACCAGCACACAGAGGGTGGCATGGGGTGGGCGGGGGGGGGGGAAGATGCAGGAACATCAAGGCCTAGAGAACCCACACTGGACATGGAGAGTGATTGCAAATGAAGGGCATTCTGAAATGCATGATGAGTGCTCAGCAAATACAGCTCCCTAATGACATTTGGAAGGAATGTAGATTAGAGAGAAAGCTGGGTGTGGTGGCACAGCCTGTCATCTGTACTCCAAGGGAAGCCAAGGCAGGAGGATCAAAAGTTCATGGGGTGAGGGTGAGAGATGGGTCAGCAGTTACGGCACTTGCCTAAAAGCCTAAGGACCTGAGTTTGATTCCCCAGTGCCCATGTAAAGCCAGATGTACAGAGAGGCACATGCATCTGGAGTTTGTTTGCATATCCATTCTCTCTGTCCCTCTCTCTTCTCTTTCTCTCTGTTTGCAAAAAAATAAAAATATTTTTAAAAGAGTTCACGGAGGCAGAGGTAGGAGGATTGCCATGAGTTCAAGGCCACCCTGAGACTACATAGTAAATTTCAGGTCAGCCTGGGCAAGAGCGAGACCCTACCTCGAAAAAAAAAAAAAAAAAAAAAAGAGTTCACGGAGGTGGGTGTGATGGTGCATGCCTTTAATCCCAGCACTTGGGAGTCAGAGGTAGGAGGATTGCTGTGAGTTTAGGAACATCCTGAGACTATAAAGTGAATTCTAGGTCAGCCTGAGCTACCGTGAGACCCTACCTCGAAAAACAAAACCAAAAAAGTAAAAAGAGGGCTGGGGAGATGACTCAGCAGTTAAAGGCACTTGCTTGCAAAGCTTGCTTACCCAGGCTCAATCCCCCTAGTACTCACAAAAATGCCAGGCACAAACTGGCACATACACCTCAAGTTTGGGGGAATAAAGAATAAGGAGGCAGCTAACATTTCTCATTTGGGGTGGGAACAGAGATGTGGACAGAGGCGTGGGAAGGAGAAGCAGAATAGGCCCAGCATAAAAATGAATGACAGGAGAGTGGTCAGTCCAGCTAGCCAAGCGCAGGGCCCAGGAGGAGCTGGGGGGCCTCCCGCCACCAGGCCCCACGCATGCGCATCCGTACTTGATGGTGCTGTCCTTCTCCTTGCATTGCTGCTCCAGCCTGAAGATCCTCTGTTTGAGCCCCGTGATGACCTGCGGCAGAGGGCCACCAGCTCAGGCACTGCCGCCCACTGGAGGCCTGGCCTTTCCCGGTCCCCTCCTGGGAGGAGTCCCACACTCCATCTCTACTGGGTCACATCCACACCCCATCCTTCCGCCCCTAACCGCTGTCTTCTCTTCCTTGGCCAAAGCAATGGCTAAGGGCCTTCCAGTATTGCTAAAACTGAGTAGTGCTGGGTAAGTGACACAGGGAGAATAGCGGCCAGTCATCAGTGCCTGGCAGCTGACTTCTCAAACACACTATGCACTTGGGGGGGGGGGGCGACCTGCCATAGGTTGCTTCACAGTAAAGAAGTCACCACAACCTAGACTCACCAGCACAGCAACAACTCAAGCCTCATTGGGGGAGAGGGCTGAGAGGACAAAGGACCCTTCATGAGGCTTACAACTTCCTGTTCTGTTAATGTCTCTTTGGGGAGATGACGCCCTTAGACTTCTTTAAAAAAAAAAAAAAAAAGTTTTTTTGTTTTGTTTTTTTTTTTAAGTCAGGATTTCTCTATGTAGCCCAACTGCCCTGGAATTTGACATGGAGCCAAGGCTGGTCTTGAACCTGTGATCTTCCTGCCACAGCCTCCTGGGGGCTGGATCATAGGCATGTGCTACCACAAAAGACTCAGAATTGCTACTTGAAACCAACTTAAATACACATGGTACAGAACAAACACATAGACCTTTCTCTATGAAAATATTAATGAATTAATCCTACATTTCCCTCAATGCCCTAGGGAGACATTTCTGCAAGCAGCTCTATTTTTGTTTGTTTTTGAGGCACAATTTCATGTTGTCCATGCTAGCCTAGAACTTGCTATGTAGCTGTGGATAACCTTGAACCTGTGACCCTCCTGCTTCTACCTCCTAAGTGCTGGGCTGGGAAATAGCTCAGTTGGTAGAGTGCTTGCCTAGAATGCACAAGTTTATCCCGGGCTCATCCTCAGCACCTCAGAAACTGGGCAGCAAATGAAAATGTCTTAAGATACCTAAAAACCACTTTGAGAGGCTTGTTCACAAACTCCCCGACCTGGGCAGCTATGCATGTCCTCATGCAAATGGACCAGGGAGTGAGCCCTGAAAAAAGCAGCGTGCAGATTCGGAGGATGCAGCTTTATTTCTCTGCCCTGCCAAAATTGGTTTTGATCACTGGTACTAATTTTGTTGCTTTGTGGTGTGAGATTTAAAATAATTTCTAGCCGGGCGTGGTGGCACACGCCTTTAATCCTAGGACCTTGGAGGCTGAAGTAGGAGGATTGCCGTGAATTCAAGGCCACCCTGAGACTACATAGTGAATTCCAGATCAGCCTGGACTAGAGCAAGACCCTACCTTGAAAAAAAAAAATTTCTTCCCTTCAACATGTGCTACTGGAGAGGTGGGGGAGGGGAGCCTTGAAGACCACCATCCCTGACTTCCTAGAGCCTAGAGTTCATAGGAAGGGGCTGGATTTGGGAAAATATTGGGGAGGATGTATGTGTGGTATGTATATTCATATATGTGTGTGGAGGTACGCATGCACATGTGTACATGTAGAGACCAGAGGACAAGCTCTGGTCATCCTTAGGCACGCCATCAACCTCCTTGAGATAGTCTCTCCTACTGGCCTGAAGCTTACCAATTAGGCTAAACTGGCTGGCCAGTGGGCCCAGAGATCCTTCTATCTCTGTCTCTCCAGTTCTGGGATTACAGGCATGAACCAAACACTCCATTTTTTTACACGGGTTCTTGGGATTGAACTAAGGCCATCATGCTAACGAGGCAAGACACCTTTTAGTCTACTTTCCCATTTTAAAAATGGGGACATGGGCTGAGCAGATGGCTCAGAGGTTAAAGGAGCTTGCTTGCAAGCTTGCAGACCTGAGCATGATCCTCCTCATGCTCAAGCAAAGCTGAATGCAAAGTGGCACACCCATCTGTATTCCCAATATGCCTGGAGCAGTGGGCAGTGGAACCAGGAGAATCTGGAAGCTCACAGCAGCAGTGGCAAAACAACAAGAGATTTCGTCCACAAGAAGGTAGAAGGAGAGGAGAAACACCTCAGGATTGTCCTCTGAACCCCTTGTGCACACCACAGCGGGAAGGTGCTCATACTCACACCCATGTAAATATGCAACATACATACATACATATGTGTATATACATTTTTAAAGATTTGTTTTTGAAATAGGTAATATTTCTATGCCATATATATCTGCTATTTTTCAGACCTTATATCTGAAACTTCTTTGAGGTTAGTATATAGAATTTTTTTTGCATTGTTCTGAACAGAGAGAGCAACACTGGTCAATAACATCTAGTTTGCTGCATTTCGGTTTCCTCATTAGTTTAAGGGCTTTCATATGCATTTAAATTGTATGGGAAAAGTCCATGAATGTGTCATTATTTTATTCCTTGTATCCAGTAATCCCAAATCACACCCACAGCCACACATAATGTGCAGGGAGCCGGGAAACAACTCCACCTTAGACAATGCTTTGAGAATATAACTGTCCCTAGCCAATCCCGTGTCGCCTGGAGGTGGCAAGCAGGAGCCAGCCAATCATGGGACGATCCATGTCCCTTTTCCCTATTTAAGCAGCTGACTTCCGGCTCGGGGTCCCTCGCTTCCTGCCCCCCCCCAATCAAAAGGCTCTCCATTAAAAGTGTGATTTGAGAAGGATCTTCGAGTCGTGGTTGTTCTTCCTCGCTGGTCGAGGAGCTCGCCGCAACAATGCACTTCCTTGGCTCATATACTGACAGGGACACACTTTCCCCAAGTGACAGTCCTTGCCACAGAATGGCCCCATGCTCTGATATTCTTGTTACATATTACATCACAGGAGAGGTATTTGTATCAACTTTTTTCTACTGCTTTAAAGCAAAACATTTGCCAAGCACAAAGGTATGTCTTGAGTCTAATGGGGGGAAGTTGTACAACAAGATTGTTTAACTTTTTATTTTGTTTTTTCTTTTTTTAATTAATTAATTTATTTATAAGCAGAGGGACAGAGAGAATGGATGCACCAGGGCCTCCAGTTGCTGGAAAGGACCTCTAAATGCATGCACCACTTAATGCATCTGGCTTTTTGTGGAAACTGGGGAACTGAACTCGGATCATTAGATTTTGTAGACAAGCACCTTAACCACTGAGCAATCTCTCTAGCCCCTTGTATCTTTTTTTTTTCTTCTTTTTTTTTTTTTATTGTCCATAATGAGTTACATTGTTTAGTGGGCCAACAATGAGTTGTTATCCCAAATTCCTCATTGCCCCCCTTCCCCATCCCCAGTCAATATTTTGTTTTTTCGAAGTAGGGTCTCGCTGTAACCCAGGCTGACCTGGAATTCACTGTAGTTTCAAGGTGGCCTGGAACTCAGAGATCCTCCTACCTCTGCCTCCTGAGTGCTGGGATTAAGGGTGTACACCATCATACCCAGCTACTATTTTACTTTTTTTTTTTTTTTTACTATTTTACTTTTTAAAAAAATACTTATTAATTTACAAGCAGAGAAATACAGAGAGAGAGAGAGAGAGAGAGAGAGAGAGAGAGAGAGAGAGAGAGAGAGAGAATGGGTACACCAGGGCCTCCAGCTACTGCAAATGAACTCTAGACACATGCACCACTTTGTGCATCTGGCTTATGTGGGTGCTGGGGAATTGAACCTGGGTCCTTAGGCTCTGGAGGCAAGCACCTTAACTGTTGAGCCATCTCTCCAGCCCACTATTTTACTTTAAAAAAGTTTTTAAATTTTTATTTGCTGTGAGCATGGGTGTGTGGGTGGCACTTGGCATATGCAGAGCTCACAACTTTTGGTAGACCCACCTCATTTGGAGGCAGGGTCTCTCACTGTTGTTCACTCTGGGAAACTCCCCTGTCTCCACCTCCCTTCTCACAGAGGATGCTCTGGATTAAAGAAGCCTGTCACCACTTATGTGGGTCCTGGGATCCAAACTCAGAGCCTCTAACTCACCCAACCAGTGTCCGGCCTTTTCTCTGCCAGTGTCCGCACAAAATCAGAGCCCTGCGGAGAGAAGATGGAGACATGAGGGCTTCAGTAGTCCCTCTGTGCCAGGCAGCATGGGTGGCAACCGGCCTCAGGTAAGTGGGATTGGGGTGGGCACTCACTCGCCCTGGATCCAGGAGCTGCTCTATCTGCCGGTCCTTTCTGCTGTTCTCCTCCTCCAGGCGCCGAAGCTTTGTTCTCATGAGATCCACGTCACTTTTCTGCACATGTAATAACTGCAGAGGGAAAGAGCCACACACAAGGTCTGCACAAGTGCCAAGCACAGGGACTAACACAAGCCTCAAACTTGCAGTAATCCTCCTGCCTCAGCTTCCTGTGTGCTGGGATTATAGGGGTGTACCACTACTCCTGGCTTTGGATGGGTGCTGTGTGGGAGTTCTGGAAGTCACAGCAAGGTCCTGATAGGTAGAGTGTAGGTGAAGCCTATGTATCTGGAACCTTTCCCACCTAAATACCAATGGCACCCAGCTGAGAAATGCTGTCGTATGTGTGGAATGTGCCCACAGCTCAGCACTGCAAACATGAGCTCCGGAAGGTGCCAAAGTCCCATGCTCTCAGGGCTGGTCAGAGAGCCATGCTAACATCCCTCTATGGACTTCTCCCAAAGCTAGGCCATAGGAAAGAGTTTTGTTTTAGCCTGGAGACTGAACCCAGAGCCTCATGCATATTAGGTCAGCCCTCTACTGCTGAGTACACCCCCATCCCCTTGAAAGGGATATAGGCAGCATTAGGAAGAGGCAGTTAGACAGAAAGGCCCATAGCAGATAGGAATCTTTTTTTTTTTGTTTGTTTTTTTTTGAGGTAGGGTCTCACTCTAGCCCAGGCTGACCTGGAATTCACTATGTAGTCTCAGGGTGGCCTTGAGCTCATGTTGATCCTCCTATCTCTGCCTCCCGAGTACTGGGATTAAAGGCGTGTGCCACCACGCCCGGCAGCAGATAGGAATCTTAATTCCTGTCTGCCAGTTAGAGCATAACTCGGCAGTTCACCTGCTATCTACTGGAATTCCTTAGGTGCACGTGTTCAAGCCCAGCCCCTTCCAGAAGCTTCACCCAAGTGTGTTGACTTCTTCCAGATTCGGCCCGGACCCAAAATGAAACACCTGGCTCATAAGGCTTTTGGTGGGGCTTC
>PVHP010042527.1:0-14944 GCA_004024765.1 Zapus hudsonius
TTTTTTTTGCCTTGACCTTTTATTTAACTTTCTTTTATCTCTATTAAACAGGATAGTAATGAAACCTCAGAACATTATAGTAAAGATTGTGTTAATATATTTATAAGTGTGCTTAGCATACAGCCTGGCACATGGTAATTGGTATGTAACTTTTGGCTTTTATTGACAGTTGCATTTAAGTGAACCATAATTTTTGTAAGGTTTTGTGGATTGCTTGATATTTGTGTGTGCCCAATTTTTATGGTAAGAAATGATAGAGGATTTGTATATACTTTTGTCTGTGCCTATCAAAAATTGTTTCTTTAGGTTATATTCTAGAAAGTAAAGTTTCTGGAATGAAATATGAAATTGTTTTCAGTTTTTTGGTAGCTTTTTGGTAAATTCACCTTCTGAAAGTTTGCATTAATTTACACTTCCATCTGTAGTATTACAAGTGTTTATTTCCTTACTTGCTGAGGCAAAAGTATCTTAATATCTAAAATTTGCAAGCAGAGAGAGATAAAGAGAAGAGAGACAGACAGAGAGAATGGGTGTGCCAAGGCTTCCAGCCATATCTGGCTTTAGGTACTGGAGACTCAAACTCAGATTGTCAGGCTTTGCAGGCAAGTACCTTAACTGCTACGTCATCTCTCCAGCCCCTCTTATGTTGCTTTGATTGGAATTTATTTATAAGCCAGACAGATATTTTTCCATGTGTTTATTTGCATATTACACATATTCATAAATTTTTTCTTCCTTATCTTGACTTATTTATATTTCTCTTTGAAAGTGACATTATGTACTTCGCATATCTCAAAGAAAGATTGAGTGCATTCGACAACTAAAATGATGGAGAGATGCCTCAGTCATAAATCATACCTAATAGAGAGAGTGTCCTTATGCCATTAATCACACAAGATGGGTCCAGCCTCTGATCCTGTATCAGAGACATTTTGTCATGGTCTATATTCTTCAAATTCATTGGTATTTTTAAAGTTATGTTTCTATAGCAACAACATAGTTTTCTCATATAAATGACATGTGCAATTAGTCAAGGAAGAGATCATCATGAATGCTGCTAAAAATGTCACAGGGCCAAGACCACATCCTCCTCTATGTCTTCAGAAATCAGTTCAGATGGGGAGGCTTTGGGCAATGAGATTTCATTAGCGACAATTTTCATCTTTGCAATTGTGATAAATATTGTGACTACCTGGGAGAGAATCTTCTCGGTTCATTAAAGAGATGAGGAGTCTCCTAATGAGAATCTGTCAGTAATCTCCTGAGCATGTGGAGGAATATTTATTTTTTTAGCATGAAAGAGTAGAAGGCCTCAGGAGCACATGGTGATTCACTGTTTAATTAACTCCTGAATTCTGCTGACTCACTCTGGGCTATGGAGACCCTATCTATGTGGTATCCTGTTCTGGAGTGTTGAACATCAACAGAAATTGATATTATTTATTTAGGTTCCTAATTTTGTCCATGTTCATAGTGAAACCTGTGATAAAATGTGGTTTTAAAATAGTGTGACATGTAAACTGTAGAAGATGGAGAGAGCATGCTCTCTTCTGGAAAGCAGAGTAGGAAACACATAGGTCAGTATTTTGGTTAATTCACAGAAGAACTTTGCTATCACAGGAAGCGTGGCTCACCTTTTGAAACAGCCAAGGGCTTCTTCCAGCAGAACCTAAACCAGCAAGAGCTAAAGGTTACAGGTGCAAGAATAGGGGCCGTGCACTGGGAAAGACCTTGGAATAGATAGATGACTTAAGATTGTTTCAGTTTTGAGATTTTTAAACTGGTGCCTACTTTTCTAAAGTAGTCAAAACATAGGAATGGAAAATAGATTAATGATCACCCACGACTTGAGGGGAAGGGAAGTCGTTACTAATGGACACAAACTTTTAGATTTGTATGAGAAGGACATTCTAGACATGCATTATGCAATAATCTGAATCTACCAAACACTACTAAACTATGCTCTTAAAAACGGTTAAGATAGTGAATTTTATGTCGAGATGTTTTTAAACACAGTAAAACAGACAAACAAAAACCTCATATGCCTATTATCAGTATAGCCCTAGGCCAGGCTTGAAGGTGATAGTAAGTATAAGGCAATCCCTGCTTCCTATTGGCTCGCAGTCACCCCTGCTGTCAGAGCTCAGGTAGTGGAGCAGGATCCCCAGAACCCACACTAGCCAGCCATCATGGCTGCCAGAAACCCAGAGAAACCAAAACACTTGTCCTCTCTTCCTGTGTTCCAATCTCCTGGGAGTGCCCTCATCGATTTAAACTCCTCTCAGGATGGAGAGGTACTGTTTAGGTACAGTCTCGCCTTTGTCTCCTTTGCATCCACTCACAGCCTTCCACCCTATTTATGCGCTTGAAAAAGCAGCAACAATATGGTAATGTTTCTGCCAAGGCAACAAACCAGCAGAAGCCTGCTTGGAGGAAGACAGGCTTAGCCTCCCCTGGTAAAGAAGATGCCAACTCCCACCACTCAGTGCACCCAGATTCTGGTGATGTTAATTCAATGCTTACGAGTTAGGGAAAAAAACAACACTTATTTCATAATACAAAAGGCTAAATTGTATGGACTGGGGAGATGGCTAAGTGGTTAAAGGTGCTTTTGTGTAAAACCTACTGGCCTGAGTTCAATTCCCCAACCAAGCACCCACGTAAAGCCAATGGGCTTTCATTTGCAGCAGCAAGAGACCCTGACACATGTAGACACACACACACACACACACACACACACACACACACACAAATTTTTAAAAAGTTATTTTTAAAAGACTAAATTGTAAATTCAATTACTGATCAACACCCCTTACAAACACACTAAGGGAGCATTTTTCATTACTGGGGATAAGACCCAGGACCTTAGAAACATTGTACCATTGAGCTATAGCTTTATCTGGAAATCCCTCTATATACACTTATGTGCATGTGGTAGTTTGAATGTCTGTCCCCATAAACCCAGACTATCAACTTGAGTCTGCAGTGGGCAGAGCCATACTGGGGAAGAGGTCTGTCACTGGGGGTAGATCTTGGAGTCCAGCCCTAAGGTATGTGGAAAGTAGTTTGGAGCTCTGGCTGTTTGTGTTTTTGGTATTTCCTGGCTATTTGGTGGTGTCCGTCTGCTAGATGTATGGAAAAGAGCCAGTGTCTTCTGCCATTGATGGTGTTTCCCCCAGAATTTGTAAGCCTGAAATAAACTCTTTCCCTTCCATAAACTGCTTCTGGTTGGATGATGTGGTGCCAATCATGATAGAGCTAGATATATGTAGTGATCACATCTATATCCCCATGGCTTCCTTCTTATTCAGTCCTGTTTCCAACAGCCTGAGTCCAACAGCCTTTTGATGGTGAGGATTCCTTTTTTTGGTGGGTTAGGACAAGTCTTCATTCCTGAAGAGTCTGTGTCTTGAGTCACCCTCCTTTACTGGCGTGGTGAAAGATTCTAACAACATTACACTTGGAAGCACAAACTGGCTCCCTAGGGGATCTTCTGGATAATCCACATCTTTTCTCACGACCCCATAGCCAGCTACAATCCCATCTCATCCTAATAATTATGACTAGTTGCCCATTTAATTCAATAAGACCTTTTTGGTCAGCTGTCTCACTGGCACAAAGAGTTCAATATCACCAGGTGGCAGCTTTGAACTTGACTTCAATTGAGTCATTGATGGCCCTAAGTTTGAACTATTCCCCCCCCCCAGGAATGAATAGCTCTGGCAAATATCAAGAGTAGAAAGCAAAACTTTTGTGATCAAACTATTAGGCATACTGGTACAAGCAGACCATGCAACTTTAACCCTTGGCCCTTAGAGTTATGTATTATAGTTATAGAAAAAATAGCCTTTTGATATGAGTTGTTGACTCAGGCAGATACTGTATGCATAGCACCATAGTTTTCCAAGGTGTTATCTTCCAGTTAATAGCATACTTGTGGTGATGCCACCCTAACAGGCCACCTGCTTCTGGGTGGTGGGAATTCCATGGCCACAAACTGGCTGCTGTGTTTCTGTGATTAGTGCTTCGGTCAGATGTGGTGTGAGAGGTCCCATGATGGTTAATAAATGTATTAGTTACCTTCTCACTGCTGTGAACAACTACCTGTCTATGAAGGATGGAAAGGGTTTATTTTGGCTTACAAATTTGAGGGGAAGTTTCATGGTGGGAAAGACATGGCAGCAGGAGCATGAAGTAGAACTGGTCACATTGTATTAGGAAGCAGAGAACAAACAAGAATTATGGCCAGGCTATGATACCTCAAGGCCTGCCCTTAGCGATCCACTTCCTCCAGTAAGACAACCTTTCAAGGGTTCCACACCTTCTCAAACAGCACCACCCACTTAGGACATGAGCCTTTGGAGGATATTTTACATTCAAACAACAATAAAGTATCCTTTAAGTATGAGAGTAGGCAGTGCTTACAAAAGATAAATTCATATCAAAAAGAAGCATTTATTCCAATGACAACAAATCTTTGTGCACTCCAGGTGGAGAAGATCCAGTGGCATCAGCCAACCATCAGCATGCTCACTGGTCCACTTGGGCTTCTTGGTTGACCCTCACTGATGGTGATGGCTGTGTTTATCTTGGTGAGACTCCACAGATCCTTGATGGTTGTCATGAGCACTCTGAAGACAAGTCCATGGAGAAGGCACTTAGGGTGGCTTGGGAAAATAATGGCTGACTGGTTCTCTCAAAGTAGGTTACCTTGTCCACCTTATTCTTGAGAATCTTATCCAGTGAGTGCTCTTATGTGAGCCTGGAAATTTAATACAAATCTTATAATCTTTGCTCATTTCAAAATGTCATCTATATACTTATCATTTCCAGCCCTTTCCTGTCATCATCATTTCCTTTCCTTCATCCTTTTCTTCCTCTTCTCTGTCTCCTATTTTTTTTTGGGGGGGGAGGGACTATTTTCCAATTCTGCTCTTTCTATATCTCTACCTGGACAAATCATTTCCCACTGTGTATGAATTAATATAGATTTATACTTCTGGGCATCTTTCAGTCTTAATAAAATGAATCTCTAGATATATTGTGAAGTTCTACTAAGTGAGAAAATGTTCTTTCACACAAGGGCAACCCTGAGTGGATATGTAACAGCCTACTTCTAACTCCTGCCAACATATAATGGAAAATCATCTGTAAAACATAGCTGAGTTTTTTTTTCACCAGAATCTGGTTACAGAGAATTCCTCTTGAGGTCATAGATGTGAATTGAGAGGAGGCAATGGAGCAGGAGTCCTGGGACCATAATTTAGTTGTGTCTTCAGGACCTGCTCTGGACTCATATGACTTCCACCTGGTGATGGAAGTCAAGAGCACTTAGCGGATGTTATGAATGGGTAGACCAAATGATGACCAGTTAGTTAATTTATGGTGGGTAGTTCAGGTCTCCTGGTTACCAGGTGTTCCAGGAGCTCTATTTCCACAGGGGCTTGAGAACAAGATTTGCATTTTTATTTATTTATTGTGGTGTGTGTGTTATGCTGAGGCATGTATCCCATGCATGCACTTGCAGAGGCCAGAGGACATTCTTCTGTCTTGTTTCCCTGAGGCAGAGTCTCTCACTGGACCTGGAGCTCCCTGTTTCTCAGTTAGACTGTCCAACCAGGGAGCCCCAGCGATCCTTCTGTCTTAGATCTCCTCAGCACTGGGGCTCCAGGATACATGGCCATCCCTGGATTCCTCCTTTTCCTTCTCCTCTTCCTTCCTTTTCTCCTTTCCCTCCTCCTTCTTATTCTCTCTCTCTCTCTCTCTCTCTCTCTCTCTCTCTCTCTCTCTCTCTCTCTCTCTCTGTGTGTGTGTGTGTGTGTGTGAAAGTATGCCCCAAAGGACACCTGTGGAGGTCTCAGTACAACCTAGGGTGTCCGTCTTCTCCTCCCAACCTTGCTTGAGACTGGTCTCCCTTGTTTTTGGCTCTCTGTGTGCCAGTCTAGCAGGCCTATGAGATCCAGATTCCCCTGTCTCCATCTTTCATTGCCATAGGTGAGTTGGTACTACAGACATATGTGAAATTTACATCCAGCTTTACATGGATGGTAGGGGATCAAACTTGGACCACTAGGCTTGCCAACAAGCATCTTTAACCACTGAGAAACCCCCATCAGACCTATGCCTGACTTTTTACATGGGTGCTGGGGATCAAACTAAGGTCGTCATGACTGTACAACAAGTGCTCTTAACCACTGAGCATCTCTCCCTAGCCATGGTGAACAGATTTCAAGAGGGGAAATCAGCAGCTGCTGAGAAAAATTAGCAGAAGAGGCTGGTTTTAGTCCAAAACCTAGTATTCAAAGCTGTGAGTCTTACATAAGGCTTGCTATGGCATCTTCCTTTGTACGTGGAGATGAGTTACAATGTCTTCTGGAATCACAGGAGTATGCACTGCAAGAGACTGAAGGCCATACATAGAGTTTGGTGGTTCTGTGAATCAGTGAATATAATTTCTTTTGAATTTTTCTTAGAGAAATTACATTCATCCATAGCTAACTTTTTTCTAGTACTGATCTTTCTACAATGGTAAAAATCATTATTACTCTTGAAAAATTTAGAATACATCAGATTTTTTTATGCTTCCAGAAACTTGATGGGATTATCTTTTCTTTCTCTGTTTCTAATGAGGCTACATTATTCTGTAATAAGGCACAGACACAACTCCCACAAAATCAAATATGTAGCTTAATGAGTTACTATAAGGCAAACACATCTGTAACCACCATCCAGGTCAGGAAATAAAACTTTGATTTCCACAGTGGAAGTCCCTTTCATGTGTCCTGTTTCTGTCCTAACATTTTCATCTTTTCATACACATATGTCATCTATATTTTTATGAGAATTGTGTTTGTATTGCTTACTTTAAAAATGACATCCTGTCTTCTTTTAATCTATAGATTCCTGTTCCATTCTTTCCTCTTTCTCTATAGCTTGTGTATGGAGGACTCTGGCCTCTACCCTGAGGAGTTTCTTGTAGTCTGGACTTTGAGGGTTATATGCTCAGTGTTTCTCTGTTCTTCATGTTTCCTACAATGTTATATCTGGGGTTAGGGGTCTGACTTGGGTACAATTCCTTTGGCAAGATAATAGTAGTGTTTTTACTTAGGAAGCACGTAATATTTGTGTTATCCATCTGTTAATAATAATTGTATTTGTTGATGTTTATATATTAGGTTTGTAAGATGGTGTTGTTCTGATTTTGCCATAATTTCCACTGAACAGTGATAATACTTCTGTGGAGAATTGCTTCTCCTTATCTACTTGTTATCTGGAGTTCATGTGATAAAGAATTGATTAGTCTTCTTCAAAGTAACAAATCCATGAATTTGTGGACTTATGCATTCTTCATGTATTCCGCTGAATTGCAATGGTCCTTTGAAAAATATTTTATTTATGTATAAGCAGAGAAATGCAAAGAGAGAGAGAGAGAGAAAGAGAGAGACAATGGGAGTGCCAGGGCCTCCAGCACTGCAAACCAATTCCAGATGCACGAGCCACTTTGTGCATCTGGCCTATGTGGGTACTGGGAATTGAACCTAGGTCCTTTGACACTGGAGGCAAGTGCCTTAAGCACTGAGCCATCTCCCCAGACCTCCTCCCCATCCCCCGGGTCTTTTGAAAGAGCAAAAGAGAGACTACCTTTTAAGATTGACTCCTGAATATTTTTCCTAGATCCTCTTCCTGGGTGTCTTTTGTGGCTAGGAAGCTCCATGGAACTAGCAATCTGATCAGGCTTCTCTCCAATTCCTTCGTGACCTAAGCTGACCTGGAAGATGTGCTGAAAACTAGAGAGCATCCTCTGCACTGTTTGCAAACATGCCTGCCTTCGTGTTTAGAGAGCAGAGCACCAGCTTCCTGTTGGGCTATTCTCCTTTGGAAATGAGATTGCTTCCCCATCATCGTCCACCTTTTCCAGAAAGATCTGATATTAATAGTTTCTCTAGAAGGCATTCTTCTATGTCTCAGGAAACCTTGCCTAGCTAAATATCTGGGATAAAATTGAAATCTGTTGAAACACTGTCCAGAAATTCTCCATGTCAGCTAGTCTATGTCTAAAAAATAACCTCTAGGGAAAAAAAGATAATTAATCTTATTGACTACGCTGTTGCTTCAAGCTTCTTTGCCAACGGGAGGACTTGCATTCAAATGAGTTGTGTTTTCCAAATGCAATTTCCCATCCTCAAAGAAATCTTATCACATCTCTCTCCTCTTGGCATCCTGCTTTTTCTTCAGCTCAAATACTCTTTTCTGGTTCTCATCTTCTAGCTTGGACAATTTGAGTCTTTTAACTCGGTCAGTTTTGTTTCTGTGACAGCAACATTCCGAGAATCAGCTACGAAAAGGTTTATGATGCAGAATCCAGAGAAACAACACTAAATCTACACACTGAACAGAACACCTGCAGGAGAGGGCAAAGGTCATCAATGTCTGTGACTATTGCTCTTGGCTTATGTCATTTGGGGTTGCAGGATGGGTTTGCACTTCCAGGCATTCCTGTGATAGAAGACACTAGAAAAGAGTTGTCTGATCTCTGACCCTTAGCCTGACCTTCCAGGCCTCTTCGCTCTTCCTCTCCCTAATGTGCCTCCCCTGCTGCCTGTAAGTGTGAACTTCTCGCGGGTTCCATTGCCTCCCTAGACCCATGTGTCTTTCCTGATGGGCAGTGTTAGATTGTCTCTCCTTCCCTGACAGAGCTCCTGCTGTCCCTCTTGGAGCTTTGACCCATACAGTTCCTTCCAGCCAGAAGGACCTTTCCTTCATCTCCACCTACAGAAATACTGTTTTAAGATCCATTAAAAGTCTTTTTCCTCCACGAAGTCTTTCCTGATGCCTACAAAGAATTAATTTCTTACTCTTTGAACTCCAAGTAATTTCCTGATGACGGTTGCTTTATATTATCGTGTGCAATGATCCACAGTGGTTGTGTTAGCCAGGCGTGGTGGCACACGCCTTTAGTCCCAGCACTCGGGAGGCAGAGGTAGGAGGATTGCCATGAGTTCGAGGCTACCCTGAGGCAACATAGTGAATTCCAGGCCAGCCTGGGCTAGAGTGAGACCCTATCTTAAAACCCCTCCCTCCCAAAAAATATGTATGTGTCACCTGTTCATAAGGTATAATGAGGATGACCATGGTCAGCTCCAATTTTCCTGGGAGAGTTCCTGTTGTCCCAACATTCTGACTAACATTCCCTTTCACTCTCTAAAGTATCCTGATTTGGACAAGAAAGTAAACAGTTGCCTTTGGAATGAGCAAGGGGAGATGGGCCTCTTATCATGATAGAATCTCTTCTCATGTGGAGTGGGGGCCTCAGGTGAGGGCAGAGGACTTGGCAGAAAGGAGGCGCCCGTGGACTGGCAGGGGCCTCTTTAACTCTCTCCCCAGGAAATGCTGATAGATTTGTCCTGATGCCTCTCAGAGCCGTCTTCCTACTGGGCACTCACTGCCCAGAGGCTGGCATTTTCCCATCAGAAAGTTAGCTTCCCTAAGGGCTTCATAAACAATCCCTCCCAAAAAGAGGCCTGTGGGCATTGTTCTCCCATCCGTGCTTACAGCTTCAAAGGACAATACGTGGCGTTGTGCAG
Source organism: Zapus hudsonius (assembly GCA_004024765.1). Taxonomy (NCBI): domain Eukaryota; kingdom Metazoa; phylum Chordata; class Mammalia; order Rodentia; family Dipodidae; genus Zapus; species Zapus hudsonius. The sequence goes on from PVHP010042527.1 coordinate 9,585, forward strand.
AAGGGTTAGTACACATGGGAAAGGGATTTTTTAATTTATTATTTATTACATTAAATTCCATTTTACTTTGAAGATTCATTTACCAACGAATCGACAGAATGGTACAGAAGCACAACCCCTGCATTTTGCTACATTTGTTATTTTTCTTGTGTTCATTACACACACACACACACACACACACACACACAAGGCCTTAAGCTTATAATTCATTTAGATTTACAAATAAATGTTCATATTCCCTTCCTGGAACACTTCAGTAGAGTTTGAGGATATCATGATACCTCACCCTATTTTTGCATACTTTTCATCAGAAAAGGGTTTTTTCTACACATTCATAAAATCATCACCAAATCTAAGATGGTATGCAAAAGTTTCACAAAATCATTTGAAATACGGTGCATATTCAATTTTCTACAAATTTGTTTTGGATCTGGATTCCCTTTGACTCATTACGTCTCTTTAATTTCTTTTGGTCCAACATGTCTCTCTGCCTGCTTTTGTTTATGTGTGTGTGTTGGGCTGGGAGACAGAGCCGCATTACTAATTCATCATGTTTGGCATCCTTCGTCTCCGGACTCCAAGAGGAATTTTGCCTTTAACCACAGTTTCTTCCTCTTCCTTCTTCTAAAGAGAGTTGGTCTGTGCCAGGTTTGCTCTTTGGTTTTCATAACTCAATCATGAAGAATCTGAAGGTGGCTCAGTGGTTAAGGTGTCTGCCTACAAAGTCTAATGACCTCTGTTTGATTCCCCTTTACCCACGTAAAACCAGGTGTACAAAGTGGTACATGCATCTGGAGATCATTTGCAATGGCTGGCGCACCCATTCTCTCCCTCCCTCCTTCCTTTGCACCCATTCTCTCCCTCCCACTTTCCCCCCCTCACTCCCTCCCCTCTCTCTGTATCTCTCTGCTTGCAGATTAAATAAGTAAACTATTTCTTAAAAAGACTCTGTAGGTGGGTTAAAGGACTGGTGTGGAGGAGACGTGTGTGTCAGATATTGACCCTGAGCTTCAGCAAGGCCATGATTCCTCCCTATGTCTCCTCCCCCTAGTAATTCTAAGGCATGAAGGAAGGTCTTAGAAAGGATCAGAGAATGTGGAAGAAGCTCCTAAGAAGCACTGTTGTGTCTTCTAGGATCATCAGGAACAAGTCAAGATTATGATTTATTTACCAGTTCCTTTAGACTAGCTTCCTGGATGTAACCTCCCCCTGAGATGCTGGGTCTCATGGACAGCAGTCCTTGATCTTCAAAGGGGAAAGAAAGCATTGCCGTCTACAGGGAGAGAGCGTTCTTGTGGCTTTGGTCTAAAACCTTAGAATGTCTTAGGAGGAGTCCAGCAGGTCATGGAAATTTATAATCCTTATCAGGACTTTTTTATTTATTTTAAAAATAGTCTATTCTATTCTATTCTATTTATTTATTTATTTATGAGGGAGAGAGAGAGAGAAGCAGACACACACAGATAGAGAAAGGGCATGTCAGAGCCTCTAATCACTGCAATTGAACTCCAGACACATGCACCACCTTGTGCATCTGGCTTTCCGTGGGTACTGGGGAAGCAGGTCCTTCTGCTTTGCAGGCAAACGCCTTAATTGCTGAGCCATCTCTCCAGGCCCAAATCAGAAATTTCAATGTTATAATATTTATAGAGCATATGGATATAATAGTAAAACCAGGTAATCGTTCCAAGTAATACACTTAAGCCACAAGAGTGTCTATCAAACCAGCACAAATCATCACTTTGGTTATATCACTTAGTGCTTTCACTACAAGTGATCTGGTGAAAATGGATATAAGTCATAAATAAACACAGTGGGGAGATATATGCATGTAGCCTGCTGCTCGTGGGTATCAGATTGACCCAGAGGAAATTGACCCTCCAGAAGCACCAGTTGCATGGAGAACAACCTAGAAAAGATGTCTGTGTTTATTTTAAAACTCTGATCTGTCTACTGTTTCTTTATTTACATGACAAATTCTGTGAGGATTAAAAACCCATTTATTTTTCATTCTATTATTGATTTAATATTTTGTTAACCCTTTATTCACTCATTTATCACACTGCTATTGTTACATTATGAGGCTAGATCAGTGGTATAGGAAGGATATCCAAAAAGAGTGTATTTTTTGCCTTATTTTTCCTATTTGAGCTATAATTTTTCTATATGTAAATAAGCATAGTAAGTTCGCGTCTGTTGATTTTTGCATCAAACATACAGACTATGGTGCTGCCACTGAATTGCTCATTCACAATCACACTTGCAGATTTAAGTCCCCTCTGCACCTCTTTTATTATACCTTTAAACATCCATGTGCCCCAAACACAGAGCATGACTTTTGCCTTTAAGAAGTTTGTAGACATGGAAGTTTGTTCAAGGTGTAGCCAAGCTACAAGGGAAGCAGCAGCTCCTTTGTAAACGTAGGAATGGGCAGAAGATTTTTGATAAAGGAAGGGTGCTAATGCTATGATACATCTATTTAAATACTTGTAGTAAATGCTAGGCACTGTGTAAGCCTCTGGGAATAAACTTGAACCTGAGCCATCTTTACTTCACAGAGAGGAACGTGCACCGAAGGTGATAAGCTCTGAAATAATAAACACAGTCATAAATATGTAACCGTCACTTGTGATAAATCCAAGTGTGAGAAGGATGGGGTTTCCTTTTGGGGAGAAAGACCTAGGGAAAGGCTGGCCCAGGGAGTCACAATGAATCTAAGCTAAGAAATGGGCATGAGAAATGTGTTTAAGGTAGGCAAGAGAAGGGTAATTGGGAAGCACCCTTTCCTATGCAGAGACGGCTTTACTGAGGAGGGAAGGGAACATAGAGCCCTTTAGAGGGCTGAACAATGTATGAGGAGGGGGGACAAGCAGGGAGAGAAAGGGGGAGAAGGGGAACAGATCACATAGTGCCCAAGGGAAGGTGTTTTAGTTATTTCTTTAAATCTTGAAAGAAGCAACTTATTGATAAACCCTTTTGTAGGTGAGCTGGGGAAGAGCTGGCTGGTTAGGGCATGAAGTTCTGAACATCTGATTATTGGACACCTATAATCAATTTCATAAGGCTAGAGGATGAGCCTGGAGTAGGACACCATGCTGAATTTTGGAGTTTATCCTATAATAACAAAAGGAAACTTAGGAGATATGATCGGGGTGGCTTATCAAATGTGTATTTGAGAAAGAAATCTCAAGGATTGATGAGTGAATCGAAAACATTGAAGGCTGAAAATTCTGCAGATGTCCACGAGATGAAGGATGAAGGCTTGAGCTAAGGCAAAGCAACAGGAACAGAAAATGGGAGACAAAGAACCTCATGGGACTCTATTAGCTTTGCTTATTGAGAGCAGCGGGGGTGGTGGGGAAAGGTGTCATATGACAAGTTTCCTGACTTGTATGGTTTTTTCAATATCTTTATTATGAATAAGGATATATATTGTATGAGCAAATCTTGTATAGGTTTCCCTCCTCTCTGTCCCCTGCCCACTGGGGTCCTTCCTTGGTGCACATGCTGGATCTGTCCATAGGTTAGGGGGCTATGAACTGCACCACAGGCAGCCAGTTTTTCTTTCCTTCCCCCTTGTGTATTGTTACTGAGGGGGGCAAAATCTCTGGATATCCCCCCCCCCAACATGGCTCTTACAATCTTTCTGACTCCTCTTCCACTCAGTTCCTTGAATCATGGTGGGTGAGTTTTGAGTCAACTTTGTTGTTGAGATCTTAAGTATCTCTGGATCTTTGCCCTGGGTTGTGATGGGTATCGTTGGTGTCTGTCTCCATTGACCTTTCATGGGTTATCTGACTTTCTGTGGTGATTGGTCTCCTGTTTGTCTTGTCACTTTCTCATAGGTTTCATTTGTACCCTGTGTGAAGGCTAGGTGTGGTTTGTCTCCTGCCAGGATGTCAGCCATCATCCAATGTCTTGGTGGAATTGAGTTGTCCTGGGCTCTCTCAATGCCTTCTGAAAAATACAAACAGAATCTCCATCAGTGAGTGAGATCAATATAGGTTAAATGAGACAACATTGCTATTTTGGCTAACTCCTAATGGGTGTGTAGCCTCTCTGTAGTTCTCTGGTAGAGGGAATTTCCCCTAGGAGCCTGGGATCTTGGTCCCCATAGGTTTTTGCCATGGATCCCAGTTCCAGTTGGGTTCCTTCTCACTGAGTGGATCTCTTAGCCAATCAGTAAGCTGTTCATTACCCTCCTCGGTTTAGTGCCACTATTGCACAGATGAGCATTTCTTGACTTGCTGGTCTCTTCCATATAGCCGTGTGATCAGCATTCTTGTGACAACTGTCATACAATACTGATTTGTATGGTTTGATGAGCCATAGTGAGTTCAGTTTGTCCCTGGGAAGATCTCAGTACTTGTGGGAAAGCCAGCCTGACGATACAGAAGTAACTGATAAGTTAATGTTTTCTGGGGTTAAAGTTCCTGCAGAATATTTTGGATATATTCATGTGGTATTTATTGAGAGAGTTGGGAGGCCTGCAAACTATTTATAAAGGAATGCTTGCATTTTACAACTGGCAGATTGCTCTATTCAGAATTACTCATGATAGACTTGTGTGTATTTGAGAGACATTCAACTTTGTCAGGTTTGAAAATATGTTATTTCTAGTCTGTTTAGATGGTGGGTATAAAAGAAAAAACAGTTAAATATTTCAACGAGTTTTGCCGTGCTCTGTTTTCTTTCCGTTCAGTTTCCCATGAAATATACAAGTCAACATCTGGCATTCTTCTTTATAAGACCCTGGCAACCGCAGTAAGGATCCGACTCAGCGCTTGATGGATCATTTAGTTGTAATGTTTTCATCTCAAGTTGGGTCAGTAGCTGTGTTGAAGAGCCATGGCAGGAGCAGTCCTGGATAATGTTATTGGGGAGCCACTTAGGAGAATGCCTTTTATGGCTGGGCATTCTTGGGATGCATGGAATAGCCCATTTGTAGGGCATCCTCGGAGCTGGGGCTGCAGCGGGGATGTGACATACTGCATAGAGCTCCTTCTCTGTTCTTTGTCAGACTGGAGCCACGTTGGCTTATGACGGCAGGCTTTCCTTCTGGGCTACATGTTTTCAATGTTAAATCCTTGGACTTTGAACTTGTAAGTGCTTTTGCTAGCTTTAAAGTCATATATGCTCATAGCTGGAAGGGACTTTGATAATTATCTTAAACCAATTTTGCCTGGCAATTTTCCAGCTGAGAAACAAAATCTTATCTGCAGTGAGAGGTTAAGCAATGTGGTCATGGTCATTGTGATGGTTAATCTTGACTGTCAGTTTGATTGAATCTACAATCATAGGAGACAAATCTCTAGATGTGTCTGGGAGGGAGTCTCTAGACTGGATTAATTGAGGTGGGA
>PVHP010042528.1:0-14954 GCA_004024765.1 Zapus hudsonius
AGAGAGAGAGAGAGAGAGAGAGAGAGAGAGAGAGAGAGAGAGAGAGAACCAGGGCCACCACCTTGTGGGTATGTGGATCCTGGGGAATTGAACCCGGGGCCTTAGGCACTGGAGGCAAGTGCCTTAACTGCTGAGCCATCTCTCCAGCCCCATGAAATGATCCATTTTTAAGGGGAGAATTTCTTTTTTATTTTCTGAAAAGAGACAGCAATGACTTATACTCTAATGACTTTGCAGGTTCAAGGTTATTTTTTCCTGGGATCTCATACTGGCTTCCACAGGGGCTGTGCTGGGGGTGGGGAGGACTCACCTATCCTGAGAGAGTGAGGCATAACTGAATAATTAATACGAAAATATTTCCCCAAAGTTCTGCAATCCGATAACTCAAAACAGCAAAGTTTTCACGTGAGAAACTGGAAAATGTGGCCATAGGAATATCATTCATATTTAATTGATTTAAAGGACAGCCTCACATACAATGCGATTAAAACAGAACTACAACAAACATCTGGAGCATCTGGGTCTGTTTAAATTGCTCTTGTTTTCAAGATCAAGGGTATTATTGATAAAAACAAAAATCTCTGTAATCACTAAATTTAATCCAACTAGCGCTGATGAGAAGACCGTTGTAAACATGAAACATGACTTGGGAACTCAATCTCCATGTTTTCCTCATTGGGTCTGGAGAACACCGCAGGACCAGGAGGCAGGGCTTAGGACTAATCATTTGCCAGCGAGAACCCCCGGTGAGCAGCTGTGGGGAACCTGGAACTGGGAACCGCCTGGGTCTCCTGCAGCCCAGAGGAGGGAGAGGAACCACTGCACCATGGGCAAGGAAGAAAGTGGAAATCAGTAAGAAAAAATGTCCCCCGGGGAGAAACCTCACCTAACAAAGTGAAAACACACCTCTCTGCCCATGACCTCAGCAGCTTGAGTTTTAGGGCTTAGTTTAAATTTGCATGCTTTCTCTTCCTTAGGGGAGCTTGTACCACCAACTTTTCATTTAATGGACAAATCTTTATTGAGTGCCTGGTCCTGGGCACCATGGGGGTTGGAACTTGATCCGTAGTTTGTGCAAATGGTGGTGTATTAATTACTTACTTGTTGGGACGAAATACCAGACAAAAGCAACTTAAGGAAGGAAAGGGCTTAATTCGGTTTACAGTTCTAGGGGGACACATGCCATCATGGCTGGGAAGATGTTGGCAGGACAGAGAAGCCAGCTCATCACAGTGAAGTCAGGAAGCAGAGTGCAAACGGGAAGTGGGGCTGGGCTATCAAACCTCAAGGCTTGCCTCCACTCATCCACTTCCTCCAACAAGGTTCTACCTCCTAAAGGTTTCACAATTTTCGAAGACAGTTGGGGACCAAGTATTCAAACACATGAGTCTATGGGGAGCATTTTGTACTTAAACCACGATAGGCAGGGAACTCAGAATGGGTGACCATGTCAGGGGTCTTGTCTGTCTGCTCCACTTCAGCATGGTGACAGCAACTGCTGGTTGGTCACCTCCGTTCCTCTACATGCTCACCTCCTAACCCACATGCCCTTAAAAATATTTTATTTATTTGCAAGCCCAGAAAAAGAGAGAGAAGAGAAAGAGACAGTGAGAACGGGCACACCAGGGCCTCTGGCCACTGCAAACAAACTCTAGACGCATGCACCACTTTGTGCATCTGGCTTTCGGTGGGCACTGGGGACTTGAACCCAGGTCATTAGTCTTTGCAGGCAAGCGCCTTAACTGCTGAGCCATCCCTCCAGCCCTTCATGCCTATTTTTGCTCCAGATATCCTTTCCTAGTTAAACATGAGTGTATTTGAGCTTGCATGAGGACAGCAAAGGATTGAGAAGACACAAGCTGACACAAGGAATAAATTTACACACAGTCGGTTAAGTGGTTAGGTTATGCCCATCCGTAGAGGCAGTGAGTTGTATGCCCTGGGATGCATGTAGTCACCATGCTCTCCAAACCTGGTGCTGGTTTTACCTCCCAGGGAGGAGGGTGCCCAAGGCAGCCTTGTGTCCTGATTTTTGTCACCAAATAATCTGCATCCCAAACTGGCACCCATGATGAACTGTTCCTCCCTGGAAGTGAAGTAATATATCATTGCAACACTTAACAATTTCTGATGCCGCTAGTTTCAAAGTCCAGCCTTTAAACTCTAAATGCTATAACTACTGCTTTTGCTGCCTACTTCACCTCTAGGAGGATTCATGAAATTTTATGTTGGAGATTAAAAAAAAAACCCTTCAGAATATTTCCTAGCATGGACCTCTGTAAACACTTTAATTTTAGTTTTTCCATTTAAATTTTTATTTATTTGAGAGAGCAAGAGAGTGAGCGAGAGAGAGATTGAGTCAGAGACCCACGCCAGCAGGCTTTGCAAACAAATGCCTTTAACTACTGAGCCATCCCCCCAGCCCCTACTTTTTTTTCTTGAGACAGGTTCTCACCACGTAGCCTCGACTGACCTTGAACTAGCTGTATAGCCCAGGGTGGCCTCAAATTTTCTTCTCCTGCTTCACTCAGCCTTTTGAGAGCTGGTATTACAGACAGGCACCATCACACTCAGCCCTGGTTAATGGTTTCAAACAGCTGTCTTCTTCAAAGTAAAAAGAAATCCATCAACTCATTAGAAAAATGGGAAAAATCATTCATACAAATTCAAAGAAAAAAGTAATAGAAGTTACAAATGGCCAGAGCCTGTGAGATAATGCTGAATCTCAATAATAAATGTTCCAACAATGTCTGTCTTTTAATTTGCCTATTATATTAGGATAGACAGCACATATTGCTGGTACCTCACTTTAAAGATGTGGGGAAAAGAACATTTTTATTCCGGGAATGGAAGGATAAATGGTACAATAGTTTTGAAGGACAATTTTCATTGTTTGTCAAAATTTGAATGTCCATATCATTTGAAAAAAAGTTGCACATTTATTATTTTATTCTATGGAAATGCTCATATAATTGGAAAGAAATAGATATGCTCATTGTGTTATTTATAATAGCAAAAGTTGGAAACTCCCTAACTGCCCATCAACAGAGAATTAGCTAAATAAACTGAGTAATCTGACCATTTACAGAACAGAATCCTATGTGATTATTGTCTTAGATCCTTTGGCTACTGTAACAAAACATCACAGACTGGAAATATACAAATAATAGAGATTAATTTCTTATTTCTTATCATTATGGAGGCTGGGAAGTCCAAGATCAAGGTGCTGGCAGGCTCGGGGTCTGGAGTGGCCTTCTTCTCTGCTCCATAGATGTCACCTGGTGTCTTCACATAGTGGGAGGGGAGAACAAGTCTATATCACCTCTTTTATCAGGACACTGAGTCAGGTCGCTCCCTAAAGATCCCGCCTCAATACTATCACTTGACAATGAAGTTTTAATCTATCAATTTTGGGGAAGACAATCCAGCTCATATCTTCTGTGAAATTCCAGTGCATTGTATTGGTCCCCTTTGATCTACCGTGTCAGGTTCCTGCTGACTTAGCTCCGTGTTTCTTACACCCATTCACCCAGTTGGCATCGCAGGCTCCATGAAGCCAGAATCTTCCCTGCGGCAATCTTGCATAGAATCTCCCAGTGGAAGGTGCTGAAATTAAACTTGTGGAATTCAACAGACGTAATGCATTGAGTTCTCTTGAACTTACTCCTGCTACTGCTTCTGGTTCAGAAGACCCCCAATCCCAGGAAAGGAACGGCAAGGTGATGATTAGGGTTTGGTGATTGGAAGAACGGTGATTCACGTGCTGCCTCAGAGAAGAGGATTCATCTTAAGGATGCCCGTGACCTGGGGAAAAGTAAGAGGGAAGCTGTTCTCCCTGGGGAGTTTGTTCAGTTACATTCTATGAAGGAAAGTCAAGACGTGCAGATGTACGCATCTCTTCTGCCTGGTTTTTAATACACTGAATCTGGAGCTAGTGCCATGTTTTGGTTGACGACTGACCACTGAGCCTCAGAGGCCCTCCTGTCTCTGCCTCCCTGGCACTGGGCTACAGGTATACATGGCTATACCTGCCCATCTTGTTTTGCTTTTAACTAGTTGCTGGGGATTGAACTCAGGTCTTCATGCTTGTGGAACAATTGCTCATTCTTACTGAGCCATGACCCAGCTCATGAATAGGTTTTGGGCTGGAGATGTGGCTCAGAGGTAGAGCTTTTGCATGGTGTGTGCAGGGCCCTGGATTTAATCCTCAGCTCTGAAAATTAATAAGGAGAGCAACCACGGATTTTTATCTTCTGGACATCTTTGCTGCATACTTTCCCTTCAAATAACCTAAGCTGTTGGGGGTCAGGCCAATTTGATCCTTTGATGGACATCTGTCAGACGCTTCTCTTGTGCTCAGCAGCCTCTCTTTTGGTGACCAGCTTGATTGTCATTATGGCAGTCTGGCTGCTCTGAACATATCATAGATGCCTTGAAGAAGTGACATTCCAGCTGCATCATTGCTACTGGCCGTGACTTCTGCTTTAGGAGGCTTTGCTCCGGTTAGGACAGCTCCAGACAAAATGCACTGGCGTGGGAAGTGTTCACTCTAGGATGGACAGCCTTGGTGAACACGAGGAGACCCCATTCATCTTGAAACTATTCTGACTCAGACCAGGGGATAGAGCGCTTCCCTTCTTGGCCCAACAGAAGGCTAGCGATTGGTACAATGCAAAGCCTGTGATTGGTCCCTATGTAAAGGTTGTGACAATATCACTGAGGGTCTTGGTGATATTGAAAGCTGTGCTCTGATTGGTGCAATTTACAGTTCTATACTGCACACTCATGCCACACCCGATTCTGGTTACATAACCTCACTTCTCACTCTTTTGAGTCAGCTGGGAGGCCCCCTTCTGAGTGCTGCCTCCTGGTGTCACAACATTAACGAGGTTTCTCCCAAATGTTTCGTTGCAGCTATCTATCTATCCATCCATCCATCTATCCATCCATCCATCCATCCATCCATCTATCTATCTATCTATCTATCTATCTATCTATCTATCTATCATCTATCTATCTATCCATCTATCTATCTATCATCTATCTATCTATATATCTCTATCAATCTATCTACCATCTCTCTCTCTCTCTCTCTCTCTCTCTCTCTCTCTCTAGTTTGACTGCTTGTGGTTGTTAGCACGTAGAGTGGAGGGCTGAGCTGGTAACACAGTGGCAGCTTCAGTTGAGTAACAAAATCAGCAGAAGACAGGCTGAAGAGAGTTAGAGAGCACAGGACAGAAAGTGTGTGGAACAGAGGCTAGAGAGACAACAAAATGGCAGAAATATAGAGAGGGAGCCAAAAGGTCGAGAGATAAGACTACAGAAGGCAGAAGACACTGGGCAGGGTTGCCCATGCCTATAGTTTCCAGTTCCTCGGGAGGCTGAGGCAGGAGGATCTCCCGAGTTCAGGAGTTATGGGCTGTAGTGCACTATAGCAAGTGGGTGTCCCCAGTAAATTTGGCATCAGTATGGTGACATCCTGGGAGCAGGGGACAACCAGGTTGTCTAAGGAGGTGTGAACTGGCCCAGGTTGGAAATGGGACAGGTCAGAAGGCAGACGACTACAAAAAACCAAAGATAATTCTAGTGAGCTGCTAAGCTTTAAAGGAAAAAGACAGAGAATTTTAAGGTCAGCCACTGCTGGGTGCTGAGAGTCCCAACACCCAGTGCCTACAAGTTTTAATGTTAGCTGGTCCTAACTGCTGCTCCATTAACTACTACAAAAAACCAAGGATTACATTAGCTACCAAGTGCCAGGTCCCTAGAAGTCAAAGCCCAGGGCAAGAGCCTCTGACCTGAGCACCTAGAGCCGTAAGTCTCTGGTTTCAAAGGCCTAGAGCCTTGAGCCTATAGTTCTCAAGGCTGGAAAGCTCTGAGTCTGTTACCTATCCCAGAGGCTTTTGGCACTCAAAGGCCCAGAGTTGCCAGCACGAGAAGAGCCACTCCTTATTTCCTCAGATTTCCATCTGAGAAGAGCAAAAGAACCCAGACATCTGACTGGTAGGAGCTCGGACCAGAATGTGGCCCAGAACCCAGAGAGCTGGCACAAGGCTGTCTCCCATGGGTGGTCTTGTCTCTCTATCATTGCATTTCTGCTTCATTTTCTGTGTGTTTCCACTCTCTTCCTCATAATTCTGGCTTCTGTTTACTCCTAACTTCTGTTCCCATGTAATTTTGGCTTACACTGGGGTAGCATAGCTTCTTTGGTTTTGATGCTGTACAGTGAGATTTGATGGCATGGAAACAGGAGAAACAAGACAAAGCCACATGTCACAAACAAGACTGGCAAGGCTCCTTTGTTGGGAACTTAAGCTGGCCAATGTGAGCAAAAAGGAGCCAGTACTGACCAGGCCACTCACTTCAGAGCAAAGGAGCCAAGAGGCTTATCCTGATGTGTGTGTGTGTGTGTGTGTGTGTGTGTGTGTGTGTGTGTGTGTGTGTGTTGGGGGGGTGGCCGGGAGTAAAATTTGGTAACTGTCATGAGCATGGTTTCAAAAGATGTTCTTAGTCAGGCATGGTGGCACGTGCCTTAAATCCCAGCACTAGGGAGGCAGAGGTGGTAGAAGAATTACCCCGTGAGTTTGAGGCCAGCCTGAGACTACATAGTGAAGCCTAGGTCAGCCTGGGCTAGATGGAGACACCAAAATACATACATACATACATACATGCATAATTAATTATAAACAATGAACACCCACAATAATCTTTGCCTTGTGTTTGGCAGGCTTATCAGTAGTGACTTAATCCAAGCACTGCTGAGTCCTCCTCATTATTTTGCTCAAAGATTTTCAGTACTTGATCGGGTATTATTGCTTGCACAAACATCTTGCACAAATGTCCTGGCCTTCTGACAAGGATGCAGGACTTTCAATGCTTGAGTGGCCCAGGAAGTGCAAGGGCTGGGTAGAAGAAACATCCACTCCAGCAGGTGCTAGTTAACGCCGACCAAACATCAAATCATGAACATGTCCACAACCAGAGCTGAAGAGACTCCGACTGAGAGGTTAAGACCCAGGGGGACAGACACAATATGAAGCCAGAGATGCCACGCCGTTTATCCAATGTCAGTCATTGATCAGATATCTTCGTAGCTGAACTAAACATGTCTGTTTTTCTTTTCATTACTTCCTCAATGCTGTAAATCCATAGCATTTACATTGTATTAGATATCATCTGTCGGGGGCAAAAGCCTTTGGGGGCTCACGGAGGCACACCCTGGCTTAATCTCAGGACAGCACCTGACAGCTTGCCAAGAGGGGTTTGGCTTAATAAGTTTCAGGAGGAAGTCCTGATTGGCTATTGTGCACAGGTTCTTATCATAGACTGACCAATAGCTCCCTGATTGGAAAGGAGCTCTATATATTCTGGTTTCATTTATGAAAGAGAGATCTGAGAGAGCAATAAGGGAGAGCAATAAAGAGAGAACGCACGTTCTTACACCCATAAGCAGTGTGTGTGTGTGTGTTTGTGTGTGTGTGTTTTATCATTGCCCCTGTGGGCGGTGGGCAGTGACAATCATCAATATAAAAAGATACTAAAAATATTCTATCAGTTCTAGATCAGAGTCGATGTTTCTACCAAGGTGGCCTTCACATTTCTGAAAAGTCAGCCAGGCCATTGCTGTAACAAGCACCTGCTGGAAGCGAGACTGCTCTGATGGGTTGTCTGATGCCCGGTTTGGTTCTGGGTATTTACCAAGGGCATTTTACCAGATGAGAATTTTCCTTAGTAAACATCACCCCTTGTCTTTGTTTTGGATTTGTGTAACCATTTCAAAGCATTCACATTTTTGCTTAGTCTAGTCATAAGGAAATCCTAATCTGTAAGCAGTCTGGCCCTGTAGCCTAAGCTGGTATTTTACAACACAGTTGTTGAGAACATACAGCGAGTAGACAAAAGAAAGCACACATCATGTTTTTAATGGATGATGGGTTTCGGGCACATAGGTTTTGAATCTTTTGACATTATGTGGTGGACCTTACCCGTCTCAGTTTCTTGGTCCATCACAAACTTCCCATCCAAACCTCACTGCTGACTACATCCTCCACTTGGGAAAGGAAATACGACAGGAATATCCATCTTTTGGAGTGTCTGTCCTTGATCCGAGTGTCTTCCTCTGGCCAAGTTGATATTCTAGGCCTGGAGAAGGAGGAAGAAGGTCATTTTATCCAAAACATGGCAACTTAAAGGCTCCCTTTAACACAAGGGGTGTGGCCATCCACTGCTGTTTGCTGCTCTGTTGGGAACCAGAAACTCAAGCAAATGTAGGACTGGTTGGGAGAAAGAATCTCAGCCCTCTCTTATCATCTCGTCATTCCCCAACACACACTGTCACCAGACACTGACAGCACTTCCTGACAAGGAGTGTCCGCAGATGGCGAAATAGAAGGAAATGAACAGACAAAGCAGTGTGAGGAAATACTGTAAGTTTTACAAGTCTCCACTAGGAAGATCATAGGAAAGAAACCAGTCAGAGAATAAGAGAAGCCAGGCCCCCGGGATGCTGAAATGAGAACCTAATAAAACGGCAATTGATTTAATCAAGAGTAACTATAGGTTTGCATGAGAAAATGAATTTTAAAAGGCTTGGTATTGACTCTCCAATGCTGGTGCAGGGTTGACTCTAGCCTTTCCATTGGCAACTTCAAGTGAATTCATAAATCGGCAATGAACTTATCTTTTCTGCACTGTTGGAATTTATCTTGGGGTTGTTTTTTTTTTAGAAGGAAAAATCCTCAGCTAGGGAGCAATCTTTATTCTGTTTTAAAAGATATTGTAAAATCCTTTTCTTCTTCCTTCCTTCTTTCTTTCATTTTTCTTTCTGCATTCTTTTATTCTTCCGACATTTGTGAAGATGTATTTTGTATATGATCTAGCATGTACAAATAGAATTAAAAGCATGAAAACCAAATTGAAAAACCAAGTACTTATGGCATGTGTACTCTGTTCCATGTGCCCTGCTGAGCCCCTTGGGAATGTTCACTAGCACTCCCAGCGGCCTTGGGAGGTGGGCATTAATCTGTTTACTTGGAAAGACAATGAAAAGCTTAGGGACAAGTGGTCCAGTACTTTTATCAGCGTTACCATTTTTATTTGCTATGAGCACCGTAACAAAATAGCACAGACTCAGTGGCATAAACAACCACAGAGTTTATTTCTCACTGTTCTGGAGTGTTAGGCTGCAGGGCTGGATGATTTTGTTCTTGGCTCACAGAAGGCTGACCTCTTGCTCTAATGAACAATCTCTCCTTCTCTCCTTTAAGGCAACTAATTCCATTATGAGAGCCCCATCCTCAACACCTGATTTAATCCTCATCCCCTTTCCAAGCTCCCCCAAATGCCATTTCAATAGGAATTCGGCATCAATACCCGAATTTGGGGGATAGGTTACAATAACTTGGTTCATAGTAATGCCCCATTGTTGGGGGACAGTAACTGCAACTCTCAGGAGGACCACTGGGACAGTTGCAGGATATGGAAGGAGAGAAGCTCAGTAGGATGGAGAAGAAGAAGAAAAATTTGCTGGTCAACTCATCACTGACTCTGTTTCTCCTGGGGCAAGCTTGAGGGAGAGAAAGCTGGGGGTGGGGGCAGAGCTGACTCAAGAAAAGCAGGCCATTAAGTAAGTGGAAGTTGCTGTGGACAGAGCCCTGACCTTGAACCCCACCTTTACCACCTTCTACCTGCATGACTTTCAGTGAGCCTGTTGCCCTTCTTCCACAATTGTGGAGCTCAGCCAAGGAAGCATTCTGTATATTGTGAAGGCTATGAAGGGCACATGCAATGCCATGGCGAAATGGGGTAGATCTGTGGCACTGGTTGGTCTTTGCTCTGCACCATCAGCACAGGCTTGACCACAGCCTTCATCAGAAACGTGTTCTGGTGACTGACGTGGCCCCTTCAGTAAAGCCAAACCCCAATAAGAAGCTGGAGCCCCAGAGAAGAGAAAAGCTCGTAGCCTTCTTCAGGAGAGCTTTGGGACTGATACCATCGTTCTAAGACCTTCATGAAAACATTAGTGAGAGGGGCTGGGTGATGGCTCAGTTGGTAAAGTGCTTGCCATGCAAGAACGAGGACAGAAATTCAGATTCCTGGCACAGTGGCAGTGCCTACCTGGAATCCTAGCTCTGGGGAGGAGGCAGAGACAGGAGAATCCCCAAGGTTTGCTGGCTAGCTCGTCTAGCAAATCAGTGAGCTCCCATCCAGCAAGAGACCCTGTGATAAAGTGACTGAAGAAGACACCCTGCATTCGCACACACACACACACATACACACATACACACACGTACACACACATATACACACATACATATGCACACAAATACATACTCACACACATACATACACACACACACACACACACACACGAGTGAGACAAGTCTGCTTGTGACAAGAGCAAAGAGAAGCCAACCACAGCTGATCCATATTGTACGATTCCATATATATGAAATGCTCAGAATAGACTAATCCATAGAGACAGAAAACAGATTTGTGGTTGCCAAGGGTGGTGGGGAGAAAGGAACGCCAAGTGACTGCTGATGCGAATGAGGGTTTCTTTTGAGGGTGATGAAAATGTGGATTTAGACTGTGGTGATGGACAACCTTGTGAATAAGAAAACACTGTGGACTAGTACCTACAAAAGGATGGATTTTATGGTGTACGAATTAAATTACAATTTAAAAAAAGTTAAGGGAAGGAAGGGGTTTTCAGCAAGGTTCCTATTGCCCTGGAACATTTGCTTACAAAAAATCCTTTTAAATGGAGAGGACACCGTAGTGACCTAGAGCTCCAAAGAGGACAGCGATGTGAGGGTGTGCTGGGGCAGATCCGTGGGGGACACAGGCAGGCAGACAAGTCCTTGGCCTTGTCCCTCCTTGCGAAACGGTTCCCATAAGGCTAAAGCCATGTCAGCTACCACTGAGGGGGCCCAAGTACAAATTCTGCCTTTGAGAGTTTGGTCAAAGCCCTTCAAGGGGACCATATGGAGAGGAGGCAATGACCCAGGCTGAATGTGCATTTTGGCGGGAGGAAGGGCACCGCACTCCGTGTCATTGTCAGCCTTTCACGGAAGACCTCAAGTGTCTTCCTTGACTTGGCAGCTTCAGTTTAGTGGCTTCGCAGGGGAGGTCTTGGGAGAAGAATTTTTAATGAAACTGCATCACAAAATCCTCTTGGATTACAAACTGAAAGACAGACACATACACACACAGACACACACACCCATCACTTTCTGTGCTTTCTTTAAATCAACTTAATTCTTATCCCAAGCTCTCTCCTGATGGGTTTCTCGGCAATTCAGTCATTACTGGTTTTGCATACCAGTTGGCTTGCACCTTGCTGGTTCAGGTGGTGCTTGGAGCAGAGAAACACCTAGTTGGTTACAACGTGGGCCAAATACCAGACCTGCACCCACAGTGCCAGGTGGGCATCCAGTATGGCACAGGGACTCAGTTTCCCACTCTCCACGGAAGCTGCCCTTAGCTTGATCAGGGTATTAATACTGCAGCTGCAAGAGTGCCCTGGCCTGCTATAGCCATTACATATCAATTTCCAGGAGCTTTTTAACTGCTCAGAAAAATGCCTGGTGACTAGAAGAAAGTCCATGGGCTCAAAATTTAACAAGAGAATGTCAAGATGGAAATGAATAAATGTTTGTGTTCACAAAATCTAATATTGCGACTTTATTCATTGTCAAGCAATATTCTTGTGCATTTCATTATGTTGGAAAACAGTTTGACTATCTTACTTTGCAGGAATTTCTGAGTATAATAATGGTTACTCAAAAGTCATTCTTAAGCCAGGTGTGGTGGCTCAAGTCTTTAATCCCAGCACTTGGGAGGCTGAGGTAGGAGGATTGCCATGTGTTTGAGGAAAGCCAGGGATACAGAGTAAGTTATACGTCAACCTGGACTAGAGTGAAACCCTGCTTCAAAAAAAATTATTCTTGGTCAGGAAAAAAAATAGCACAAGAGATCAGCCCTGGAATAACCTAGCAGTGACATTCAAACTAGACCAGTTCTTAAGGCAGGGCTTCTCAAATGTCATCGTGCCTGTGAGTCACCTGATTCATTGAGTCTCAGGTGAGTAAAGCTGTCCTGGTGCCCTCCGAGCACAGTTTATGAAAGCCAGCTCAAACTTATGCTTGTATTGATTGATTTTTGGTTCAGGAACTTGGGCTGAACCCAGAATCAAGTCCAGGGTCCACTGACTCCATCAGATCTTGACACTTAGGTACTGACCCTCCTCTCCCACCGGAGTCCAGTGACCTGCTGTGTCTAGGCCATACTTGTAGCTCCCAGGCCTCTGCTGGGACTGTCTCTCTGCTGTGGCACCTTCCTCTTGAGGCTCTGCCAAGAAAGATGCCAGCTCCCCTTGGCCTCCTTCTCCACTGCTGCTCCCTCTCTCAGAGCTGCCCAAACTTACCACCCAGCATTGCTTCTCTCCTTCCCTGAATTCACCTCTGTAGCTGAGAACAGCACTCTCATGGTCTTAGCCCCTTTGAAGGTATCTGTCTCTTTTCAAGTTCTAAGACCTTGTTAACATTTCCCACTTTTTCTGTAGCCAGACTTGGCTCCCTCCTTGCAAAATGAGGAGCTGAACCAACTCAAGACCGCCAGGCCCGGCTGCCTCTAAAATTGCACATGGTTCTGACTGTCCCAGGTTGCCTAGGGCATGGTTGACATCTAAGAACACACCTAGTGGATTTAATTAAATTGAAATTTTAAGCAAGGAAAGGCTATATGTCCCCAGAGAGGCCCTGGATGAATGGCTGGGGCATGCAACAAATCACTGTGCCTCCCCCACCTCACCTAGGCCTGTCCCCTCTGTCTGGAATTCTCCATCTCTTCTCAATTCTAGAAGTTTCCCTCCTTTCATTCTTTTCCAGGACCGCAGTGAAAAGAAACAATAAGGGAAGTAATAGGCCCAGGGGTGTGAGAGAAAAGAAAAGGAAAGAAAGAAGGAAGAAAAGAGAGAAAGAAAGATGAAAGAAAGACAAAATAAAGAAAGAGAGAGATAGAAAGAAATAGAAAGAAAGAAAGAAGAAAGGAAGAAAGAAAGAAGAAAGAAAGAAAGAAAGAAGAAAGAAAGAAGAAAGAAAGAAAGAAAAGAAAGAAAGAAAGAAAGAAAGAAAGAAAGAAAGAAAGAAAGAAAGAAAGAAAGAAAGAAAGAAAGAGCGAGCCCAGGAAAAGGAGTGAGGGAGAAAAAGCTGGGGGAGTGCAGAAGAGCAGGCAGAACGTGAGGTCATGATCAGGAGGGACCAGACTTTTCAGACATCATTTGTCACTGCAATCCAGTCACCAGAAGATGTAAATAAATTAAGATGGTAATTCCATCTCAGATTTGTGGTGCTGTGAACAGTCCCCCCAAGCTCAGCTCTCATGGTGTGTGATGTTACCCACAGGCCTTGATGGAATTAAAGCCCTAATTTATTTATGGTTGGGGATATGCTATTCCTTATGGCATTGCAATTGTCTTTACTTTATAGGCTGCTTGAAGCAATTTAATATGGTTGGGCCCTGCAGACGCTGCATAACTCGGAAATGCAACAAGTGAGAGCTGGCCAGTTTGAGGCCCCTGAGGGCTCCCCCCTTGTGGGCAGCCAGCTGCCCAGGGCCATGGCAGACTGGCCAGGAATGGTGCTTTCATATTCCTCCGAGGCATCTCCCTCAAGGGGCAGGCCCTCTTCCATGTGGTAATGAGGAACAGCCCCAGTTGGGATATTCTTCTCAGAGACCTGGCAAAGGAAACTCAGAAATCAAACCCCAGCAGATCAAAGCAGGTCTCACTTCAAGATGATAGCTACTCTATATGTTTCTATTTATTTTTGAGAAGGGAGACAAACACAGGGAGAGAGAGGGAAAGAGAGAGAAGACAGACAGAATCAGAGAGACACAGAGAGGGAGAGAGGGTATGGGCACACCAGGGCCCCTCGCTACTGCACACAAATCCCAGAAACATGCACCACGCTGTGCATGTGGCTTTATGTGGGTACTGGGGAATGGAATCAGGTCAACAGGCCCTTAAGCACTGAGCTATCTCCCTGCACTTTTACTGGATTTTGTTCCAATTACTCCACACCATACATGGAGTATCAAACAGTGAGGTGTCCTGTACAGACCTAGCGTCAGAAACCCTGGCTGTTAAGTCTCAGCTCTGCCACCATCCACGCTGTCCCATACGTCCACTTAACAAAACTTCAGTCCTTATGGATAAAATGGAAATGACCTTTTCTAGCTCAAAAGGTCAATGAGATGACCAAGTGCCTTGTAAGTAATCTCCTAATGGTGCGTAGATGGAAGGTCCAACCTAGGGAGTCACGAGTGGGTGACCTCCCTGTGGTACAGTATCTCCTCCTCATGCTCTTGAACTAGAAACGAAACCTTGAGGCAGTCAGATCCCCTGCTAGTGTCCAGCATCTCCACTCATTGATAAACAGCCGCCAGAGCGAGGCTTCCCAAGCTACAGTGATACTGGTTTTACACTGTGAATGGGCCAGGCCTCCTCTCTTATAGTCTCTGCCTCCTGTAGGGGTGCCACATACGCTTTCTTTATCTCATACTCTTGTACATTAACTTGTCTCTCTATTTAATGCACCATTAATAATCATTGTAACATATTTCTTTTTAGGCTCCAAGTTTCTGGAATGTTCTAGGATGACTTGAGGAAGAAGCAATGAGGTACAGAAAGGAACTGTATAGCGAGAATTGTTAGAGTGTGGATCTTGGACTGTGTCCCAGAGGCCCGTGTGATAACTGTCATGGTTTGATCCAGGTGTCCCCCACAAACAAATGAATGTGTTCTGATAGATCGATCCTCAGCTGATGGCAGTTTGGGTTTTACAACCTCGATGAAGCTGTGTTGTCGGGGGCGGGCTTATGGGGTTATAAGCCAGCTTCCCCTTGCCAGAGTTTGGCACACCTTCCTGCCGCTGTTTGCAGTGCTGTGGCAGAGG
>PVHP010042529.1:0-14944 GCA_004024765.1 Zapus hudsonius
AAAAAAAAAAAAAAAAAAAAGAATACTATTGCCTAAAGCCATTGCCTTCCACAGTCTACCTAAAACTTGGTTATGTAGACTCCCACTCCCACTTGTTTGGAACTGATAAACATTCAACTATCAGCTCCTGTCTCAAAAGCTGATAAAGAGGAACAAGAAAGGGCTGGAGAGATGGCTCAGCAGTTAAGGCATTTGCCTCCTGTGCCTAATGCCCCGGGTTCAATTTTCAAGTACCCACATAAGCCAGACCCACAAGGTGGTGGCCTTGGTGCGCACTCTTCTCTCTCTCTCTGCTTGAAAATGAATACATAAAATATTTTTTTTAAAAAAGAGAGGAACAAGAAAGGAAAAGGAAAATATACATGCAGTACCTCTGGCAGCTATGAGAAGGACATAGCCTAGAACAAGGGAAGACCTGTAAACATAAAATCAAGCACACTGCCCAGCACCAAAGTCTTGATCTTTCACCACTGAGTTTAAAAAAAAAAAAAAAAGGAATAGGAAGGATGAAGAAGACTACTATGGAGTGCTGGGGAGATGCCACAGTGGATAAAGTGCTAACCTCTCAATCTTAAATACCTCAGGTCTATCCTCAGCCCCCAAGTAAAAAGCAGAAAGCTGAGACAGGCTTCTGTAATCCCAGCTTGCTGATACTGACAATGAGATGGGAGGAGACAGGAGAATTTCCTGGAAGTTTACTGTGAGTGAGTGTAGCAGAGAACAGCAGAGTAAAATCTCAATAGATCTAGACCCAGAGAGAAATGAATGAATGAATGAATGAATAAATAAATGTAGAATTGGAATAGCAAGTTCTAGGCTAGCCTGAGCTACTTGAGATTCTGGTTTTTTGTTGTTTTGGGATGGTGTTTCAAGGTAGGGTCTTACTCTAGCCCAGACTGTCCTAGAATTCACAATGTAATCTCGGGCTGGCCCTGAACTCATGGAGATCTTCCTAACTCTGCCTTCCAAGTGTAGGATTAAAGTTGTGTATCACCACACTGGGCTAAGATTGTTTGTTTTGTTTTTTTGGTTTTTCGAGGTAGGGAGGTAGGGTCTCACTCTAGCCCAGGCTGACCTGGAATTCACAATGTAGTCTCAGGGTGGCCTTGAACTCATGGTGATCCTCCTACCTCTGCCTCCAGAGTGCTGTGGTTAAAGGCGTGCACCACCACGCCCAGCTGTTTTGTTTTTAAGTATAGCTTTGCCTAGCATATGTGAAGCCCCAGGTTTGATCACCAGTGGCGCTCCCCCTCAAAAAACCAACCAATAACAAAGTACTGGAACTAGACAGTGCCAATGGTTATACAATATTTTAAAGGTATGTAATGCTTAAAAAAATAATTGAGGGCTAGAGAGATGGCTTAACAGTTAAGGCGTTTGCCTGCAAGGCAAAAGGACCCAAATTTGATTCCTAGTACCCACATAAAACTAGATGCACAAGGTGGTCCATG
Source organism: Zapus hudsonius (assembly GCA_004024765.1). Taxonomy (NCBI): domain Eukaryota; kingdom Metazoa; phylum Chordata; class Mammalia; order Rodentia; family Dipodidae; genus Zapus; species Zapus hudsonius. The sequence continues at coordinate 1,452 of PVHP010042529.1, forward strand.
CATCTGGAGTTCATTTGAAGTAGTTGAAGGCCCTGGCATGCCCATTCTCTCTTTTTCGCTCATAAATAAATAAATAAATAAATAAATAAATAAATAAATAAATAAATAAAATAATTTTAAAAACCACTGACTTATGTGTTTTACTTTATTAATTTGTATACATGCACTCATGTGTGCATATCTGGCTTTACATGGATACAGACTGGGAAATCGGATGTAGGGTGGCAGGCTTTAAAAGCAAGCACCTTTAATCACTGAGCCATTTCCCCTGCCCTAATTTTTATTCCTTTGTGAGTAAAGGAAAGATTTATTGAGAAAACAGTGAGAAAGGCCAGTGTATCAGGACAGCATGGATAGGATTTGGGCCAGTGTCCACAGAAGAGATAGAAACAGGAGAAAGGAAAGTTTACGGAGATGGCTTAGGGATAAGGCACTCGCTGTTCAAGCTAAAAAGACTGGAGTTCAAGTTTGACTCCATGTAAAAAGTCAGAAGCTATGCTGTAAAGGTTATGCTTTTTTGAGTTAGAACTCAGAAGAGAGGGTAGGCTTAGGCTTAGCAGTGAAGATCTGCAAGCAACTGCTTTTGTTTTTTCCTTAGGTTTTTATTTTTTTGGTGGTAGGGTCACACTCTAGCCCAGGATGATTTGAAATACCTCAAACTCATGGTGATCCTCTGACCTCTGCCTCCCGAGTGCTGGGAATAAAGGCGTACGCCACCACGCCCGGTTTATATTTGAATTTTTTAAGGCTATTCTCATACTGAATTCTAGTTCATTTGCAATGAGCATGAAAATGTAATTTCAACTTTAATGGCTACTACTTAGCTTGAAGTTTAAGTTCATGAAGCATAATTCATCAAAAATATACATATATATGGCTGATATAGCTCAGTGGAAGTGCACGAGCCTAGTATTGGCAATACCTCAAAAAACAAAAAAACAACAAAACAAACAAACAAACAAACAAAAAAAGGCTGAGGTAGGTAGGAGGATCCCTGTGAGTTCCAGGTCAGCCTAAGGTAGAGCAAGACCTTTCCTTGAAGAAAAAAAAATGGGTCAAAAAACCAAAAAAAAAAAAAAAAAAAAAAAAAAAAAAAAAAAAAAAAAAAAAAAAAAAAAAAAAAAAAAAAAAAAAAAAAAAAAAAAAAAAAAAAAAAATCCAAATATATCATTCTAAATTAATTCAGAGCTGAAGAAGCAAAATGTCTGACTCTATATCCTTGGAGACACCAGAATATCCAAACATATACAGGTCTCACAGACCCAGTCTCACTAAATCTACTCTTGCCAACATTATGAGCAGTTATTTTGAGTCAAGGAACTGTCAGTTCATAAACAACAGAAAGTACGGCACATGCCCTTGGAAAAATATTCCTAGTGAGGTCCAAATCCTCTATAGCCTATAAGCAGCAGCAAAAACACAGGAATTACAGATGACCTTGTCCTGACCTCCAGTTCAAATGAAATAAATCTCGAGACAGAGCTTGGTCTTTGACAATATATTTTCATGGGTAGCATCCCTAGAGATATAGAAGACCTGCTTTTGTATTTTCTTTAGGATAGTTTATTCAAGGGTTGAAGAAAAGTTTATTCAGTGCAATGGAAGGAAGCAGTGGGTTGGGCAGTATTAGAACACTGCCTCTGGAACTCTTATTTCTAAAAACACAGAATTCTTAGTACTTACCCGTTTGCAGTACCAGAAATCTGGGCTTGGTACATACTCAAGGGTCACCTCTTTGTCATGGATCATTAGAGTTCCCTGTAAAGAGAAAAAAAGAGGCCATTAATTTCAACCCTCAGAGGAAGAGAAGACAGGAAGGCACAGAGACCCTTTCCAGTCCCCAAGCTGAAACATATTATCAAGTGAGCTTATTCACCAACAAAATGAGATAGCTGCTTTGCTTTAAGCCATAGACTTGGGGGAATATGGCAAAGCAGAGTTAAATTCAGAGAAGTAGATGGAAGAAGGTGAAACTGGTCTTCAGCCTTGGCTCCAGCAGGCCGGGATGCTGTCCCTGGGCAGGATATGCCCAGTTACTCCTCCAGAGGTCTTGTGGAACACTATTGTGAGTCCCAGGAAGTCCCCAGCCCTGGTGCCCGACACTACCACAAAGCAAACTCTTACTTCTGCAGCAGGGTGGTGTAAGTGACCTCTCAATTATTTACAGCTAACTGAATCACCTTAAAGAAGTAATAAGCTCTTAACTTTGTTGTTTAAAATTTTTCTTTATACTGGCTGCATGGCAAAAGTACCAGAAAAAAGAGGCATAACACTGAAGACAGGAAGAATGGAGGAAGGTGAAAGCATCAGAGGAGATTTTCTTTTATCAGGACTCTCAATGGCTGGTGGCAGCAGAAGTGGTGGTGGTGGTGGCATCATCACTTGGGTTAGAAGCCTACAGAATGAGCCAACCTGAGTCTGAGGAGCAACCACTGGCACTTATTAAGCCTTTGGAAAAGTTTGGCACAGGAACAGGTAGGAATGGGGGCTCAACAAGCCTGTAGTTACAGAGCTCCCTTGCCTATTTTAGACAAGTCACAAATTCTATTTCACGTAATTAAAAAATAAATATGAGCCAGCAGAGGGGGAAAAAAAATCTCTGCTTACTGACAAGGGACCCTCACCCATACTTGTAAATGAACTAACCGAAGATGCGACTCTGGAACTAGCCCCTGCGCTGTGTTCATTCTCCGCCCTCTAGGGTCCTCTGTGTCTCCTCAGACAGGGCTCTGAGTTATACAAGTCATTTCCTTGCAATTGGACCTCAGTTTCTTGCTTGAATCCATACATCTGTCAAATAATGCTTTACCTCTCTGCTTTTCATACCAAAAGAGTCAAGAAAAATACATAGAATAAGATTATTATCTTGTTAAAACCAAAGGAAAGCTGCCTACCTACCTAGGTCTTAGAATTAGGTCCCTAAGGAACCGTTGTGCCTGGATCGCTATCAAAGCTAAAGGACAATAATAATAAAAACTGCTAAAGTTTCTAATATTTATTAAGCACTTACTCAGAGCCAGAAACTGCTAATTATCTCATTTAGTCCCCTAAAAAAATCCCACGAAGCAGTTATTTCCACTTTCCAGATGAGGAAATATGTTTAGAGGAGGCTAGATCACCAATGTCAAAAGTTGCATTCATCTGGGAAAATAGGGAAGGACATTCTATCTCATTCACCAACTTGTGCTTGGGATTAGATACATAGCAACCTAGCTTTGGGAGAAAATTAGAAAGAGAAGATCTTCAGCCAGGAGTAGTGGCGCACGCCTTTAATCCCAGCACTCAGGAGGCAGAGGTAGGAGGATCACCATGAGTTCAAGGCCACCCTGAGACTACATAGTGAATTCCAGGTCAGCCTGGGCTAGAGCGAGACCCTACCTCCAAAAACCAAAAAAATAAAAAAAAAAAAGAAAGAAAAGATCTTCAGGCAAGGAGCATCAAGGGAACATAATACTGTTATGCTCTATCCATGCAGGAAGTTGGTCAAGACAATCACTGGTATAATAAATCTCATCTTTTACGGGCACAGACTCCCCTAGCACTAGAAGGTAAGAGGATTTTGAGTTTGAAACCAGTCTGGTCTATACAGGTGAGCTCTAGGCCAGCCTGGGCCGCACCATGAGGCCCTTTCCTCAAAAAACAAAACATGGTCAAGCTCCCTAAGTTTGAGTGGTGTCCCCACTCCATGATCATTAGAAAAGTCCTTAACTTCTTTGACCTTTAGTTTCCTTATCTATAAAGTGAAAATAACAATTCATATGTCAAAGGATAATTGTAAAGATTATGTAAATCAACCCATGTAAAAGTTTATTATAGACTATATAATGAAGGCTTAATAAATGTTGGCTACTTTAAGCCCTTAGTTCTTAAAAAGGACTAGCATCAGCAAAATGAAACTATGCAATATCAAATACCCACTCATTTCCTCTTGCTAGTTTACCAGGTGGAACAGTTCATAACCTATTTCAGTTTTCTGAAAGATTAAGCCTTCAGAAAGAATGGTCACATACATCAGAACCTGTAAGTTAACGATAACATTTTGTGCTACCTATTAAGTTCTGAAGAGTACTGGCTAAATCTTGCTGACCTTTTATTATCTGCACCAAACAGGTAGCTAGTACATGCCAGTGTATCAATAAGGTCTTACTTCAGGAACGGACTGACTAGATGTATCAACTATTCCCAAAGAAACAGAATTAGAATATAATGGTGGTTTTGGAAAGACATATTGCTTTTATAGCACACATCAGTACTTCTGACCATCCAAAGCATGTGGGCTGCCATTTGAACCACCAAAATATGTAGGTTACCATCGAACAGTGAACAATAGCCACCAGAACAAAGCCCTACTGTGGATTCAGTCAGCTGAAGATTCTGAAGTCAACACTCTTTTTTTTTTCTATTTTTTTTATTGTCCATAATGAGTTACATTATTTAGTGGGCAAATGATGAGTTGTTATCCCCAGTTCCCCAATGCCCCTCTTCCCCATCCCCAATCAGCTAGTCAACACTCTTAATTCAGGAATTTTTAAGGCAAGGAGCAGTTTTTTTAATTCTCAGGAAACAAATATTTGGTTCCAGTAGCTTAATGGATGACTTTTTGTCACAGGAGGGAACTTTTTCTGCCAGTAGTCCTCATGGGCATGCCAACTTTGAGAATATCTTCATCTCATATGTTATAAAAGCAGTATTTGTTTTAAATCCTGGCTGGCCTAGAATTCACTAAGTAGACGTAGCCAGACTCAAACTTCCAGCAATCCTTCTCCATCTGCCTCTGAAGTCCTGGGACTGCAGGTGTCAACATGCCTAGTTTAGATGCAATAATTTCTTTAAAAAAAAATTTTAGGGGCTGGAGAGACGGCTTAGCGGTTAAGGCATTTGCCTACAAAGAGAAGGGCTTGAGTTTGATTCCCCAGTACCTACGTAAACCCAGATGCACAAGATGGGATTTCGTTTGCAGTGGCTGGAGGCCCTGGCGTGCTCATTTTCTGTCTCTTTCTTACATTCTCTTAAATAAGTTTTTTTTAAAGTTTTTATTTGCACATATATATACACACACACATACACACACACACACACACATACACATGCTTGCACTCAGGTCTCTTGCTACTGCCTATGAACTTCAGATGTGTGCAACACTTTGCTTCAGGCTTTTTACAGGTCCTGGGGAACTGAACCTTTGCAAGCAAGTGCCTTTAACTGCTAAGCTGTCCCCCCAACCTCTAAAAACAACAATTTCTTATAGTCTCCTATAGTTCCTACAAGTCTTTCTTTCAATCAGTATACAGCAAGACATCACGCTACCATTGAAAATTGCTAAGGAATAGGAAATGATTTTAATATCACTGTTGAAGAATAGTCACTTGTGGGCTGTGGAGATGGTTCAGTGGTTAAAGATGCTTGCTTGCAAAGCCTGATGGTCTGGGTTCAATTCCCCAGAACTCATATACAGCTAGACCACACAAAAGTGGAACATGCATCTGGTATTCATTTGCAGCGGCAAACACATGTGCGTAAACAAATAATTTTTTTTAAAGAACAATCAATTGTTCTAATAAGAATAGTCACAGGAAAAGCCTACATAAAAGCCTATATAAAAGTAACCAGAAAAAAAATAATCAGGGTTATCTATGACTTGATTATTAACTGGCTATCAAACATAGGTAAGCCTGATACACCAAAGCCCAGGCATGACATACATATACTGCAGCTCTCTCACCACATTATAGAATTTTTATACATCACATGATATATCAGATTATTAAGTACCATGAAGGCCCCAACCAACACAGTTAGTGGTCTGGTTCCTAAAGAAGCATCATATATTTAAAAGTCAAACCCAATACAAATAATTAATTTTCTTAAAAATTGTTTGTTTATTTGCAAGCAGAGAGAGATGGAGAGAAGAGAGACAGAATGAATGGGTGCACCAAGGCCTCCAGCAACTGCAAACGGACTCCAGGTGCATGTACCACTTTGTGCATCTGGCTTTATGTGGGTACTGGGAATAGAGCCTGGGTCTTTAGATTTTGCAGGCAAACACTTTTAACCACTAAGCTATTTTTCCAGCCCACAAATCATTTTTTTAAAATATTTTTTATTTATTCATTTTCAAGCAGAGAGAGAGAGAGAGAGAGAGAGAGAGAGAGAGAGAGAGAGAGAGAGCGAGAGCGAGAGCACACCAGGGCCACCACCTTGTGGGTCTGGCTTATGTGGGTCCTGGGGAATTGAACCAGGGTCCTTAGGCACTGGAGTCAAGTGCCTTAACTGCTGAGCCCCAGCCCATAAAGCATTTCTTATAGTGCTATATTAAGTTTAGATTAAAAACTACTAAAATCCTTTGAAGCTCACAGTCCTCAGTTGGCAAAATTACACATAGGTATTCCCAAGTATATTTCAAAGGATCTTAATATTAAGCTGCAAAAAGACATAAAAATTTGTGCCCTAGAATGACAAAATAACCCATTATTCTCCACCTCATGGACAATACAGCAGAGCAAACTCAGAATCTGAAGGTTATTGAATCCAACCTCTACATTCTCTCTTTTTTTTCATCAGCAGTTCTTGGAGACTTCACAATTCCATTTTGTGGCTGTTCCAGAGAGTTCAGACTACCATGTGCTCCACTTAGCTAGCAATCAACCCCCCAAGGGTTAAGATATTGGGGAGTACAAGAGCAAATGGAAAGAAAGGGACTCTTCAAGCTGGCAGCTTTGCATTTTTGTTGAAGATCTAACATAAGACCAGTCACAGTTATACTTGGTAATCAAAATGATAGCCATGTGACATATATACCTTCCCATTAACCATAAAAACACAGAGACCCACGAAGGAGGATATACAACTGATCAGGAATGGGGAGGGGGGGAATTGGGGAATTCAGGATAACAAAGCATGGTTTGCCCACTAAATAATGTAACTCATTATGGACAATAAATATTAAAAAAAAAAAACACACAGAGAAAGAGACAGGTTCAAAAAGAATGGGAGCTTCATGATTACAACCTGTACTGAAAAACCAGCAATTCCTCTTTGTTGATTTATTCTTCCAAACACAGGATGGGAGAATGAGGTTATTGGTGACTGAAAACTAGTACTGTTTGTAAGAGACAATAATCTTTCTTCACAAAGCAATGCATAGTTTATAAAGACATTCTCCACAAATAGAATCTCAATCCAACTTGATCCTCAAAAGTAAAACACATGGAAAAGTATGGCTGAGACACATGGAATAGCTAAGCTATTCCAATAGGACAGAGCTAGCTGGCAACACATCATGTATAAAAGTCATAACCTTTCTTATTTTTATTATTACCATTATTTTGTGTTTTTGAAGTAGGGCCTTGCTATAGCCCAGGCTGACCTGGAATTCACTATGTAGTCTGAGGCTGGCTTTGAATTCACAGTGATCCTCCTACCCCAGTCTCCTGAGTGCTAAGATTAAAAGCATGCGCCACCACGCCCAACCATCTTTCTTATTTTTAAACTTACAGAGCCAGTTCATAATATTTCCTACACTAAAGAGGTGGCTTCTGATGAAAATATGTACAAAGTAAAGAAATTCACAAACAATAGACCCAAAGAGAGTTTTTAGAGACTTCCATAAAGGCCTTTTTTCCCCCTCCTTTTAAATTGTTTTTTGAGAAAGGGTTTTCTTATGTACCCCAGCTTGACCTCAAAAATGTGATCCTCTTGCCAGTTGTGGTGGCACAAGTCTTTAATCCCAGCACTTGGGAGGCAGAGGTAGGAGGACTGCCATTAGTTCAAGGCCACCCTGAGACTACATAGTGAATTCCAGGCCGCCTGGGCTAGAGAGAGACCCTACCTTGAAAAAACAAAAAGTGATCCTCTTGCTTCAATCACTCGAGTGCTGGGAATATAGGCATATGTAACTGCCCAGCAAGCCTTTCTTTTTTGTTGTTGTTTTCAAGGTAGGGTCTCACGAGCCTAGGCGGACCAGGAATTCATTCTATAGTCCCAGACTGGCCCCGAACTCACAGTGATCCTCCTGCCTCTGCTCCCAAACACTGAGATTAAAGGCACATGCCACCATGCCTGGCATTCTTTCTTCATCTTCTTGGATCATAGATGCATGCCACCACATACATGAGTCCGGGGGATATGAAGTCAGGTCCTTATGCATGGCAAACACTTTACCTCCCCAGCGTCAACAATGTTTGTTTTATATTAAAGGAGGGTTTACTATGGCTCACAGTTTGAGGTTACAGTTCAGCACAGAGGATGAAGCAGCTGGTCACATTTAGTTTGTAGTCAGCAGGAAGCAGTGAAAATCAAGTGTTTGAAAACAGACAGATTGAGACTGGGAGTACAGCTCAGTGGTAGAGTGATTCCCTGGCAAGTGTAAGTCCCTGATTTCAACTCCCAGCAATGCAAAACAAAACAAACCCAGATAATTCTTTTAGAAACAAAAGGGTTAGGGAGAGCCAAAGCACTGAACTCCATGTCAACTGCCAATCTAGTCTTGTTATCAGGCTATGTATGTCCTGTTAGTCAGTTCTGTTCATTTGTTTCAAGGCAGGTTCTCATTCTAGCCCAGGCTAACCAGGAACACTATAGCCCCAGGCCTGGAACTGAGACCCTATCTCTAGAAACACACATACCCACCACCACTGCCAAACAACAACCTAGCCAAAGGTTTATGACAGAAATTAACCAGAAAAATCTTAAGTAGACTAAATTCCTTATAAATGTTATGTAAAGCTGGGCATGATGGCACATGCCTTTAATCCCAGGCAGAGGTAGGAGGATTAGGTGAGTTCAAGGCCAGCCTGGGACTACAGTGAGATCCCGATCAGCATGAGGTAGAGTGAGACTCTACCTTGGGATTAAACAACCAAACAAACTGCAATCAAGTTAAAAAAAAAAAATTAAGGCAAAATTTTAAAAAATTGCATTTTAGTGGGGTACCAATATCTATAGCCAGGCATATATATAAGCCATATATATATATATATATATATATATATATATATATATATATATATATATATATATGTGTGTGTGTGTGTGTGTGTGTGTGTGTGTGTGTGTGTGTGTGTGTGTCTACATATATGTCTGACAGGCTCTTTACCTACTACCTTTCACCCAAGAATCTTGGCCTCTAGTTTCAGTATCCTTGCTCATTTAGAGAGGCTTGCTGACATACTCTGCAGAAGCAATATCCCGGGGAAAAAAAAAGGTAGAACTGCTAGATTTCTGAACACATCGTTCAGTCAACACTTTAGCCCATCACCTGTTTTTGTCCTTCTTGGTAACAAACTTTAGATGAATGCTACTTTTTAGTTATAAGGCTAAGAAAGAACCTGCCAGTCAGAAAAGGACTATTTGGACAGGAGAGTAGGACCTCAATTTTTTTGGTTTATTCATTCTCACATGCAGAGAACTATCAAATATAATCTAATAAAAATGAATGGTGTCTTTGCACATTTAAAACATGGTAAGAGCTGGGTAAAGTAACTCCTAACTATAATCCAGCACTTTGGAGACTGAAGCTACATAGTGAGTTCAAAGCCAGCCTAGGGTACATAGAAAAATGCCATCTCAAACCCCACTTCCATCCCCCACAAAAAGAACACAGTAAAGTTGTGAGCATAAAATAGTACAATCACTATGGAGAACAGAATGGGAGCTCCTGCAGTGTGTGATGGTGCACACCTGCAATCCCAACACTTGGGAGTTAAAGGCAGGTAGATCAGGAGTTCAGGACAACCTTGGCTACACAGGGTATTTAAAGCCAGCCTAGGATACAAGAGACCCCGCCTCAAAAGAAAAATGAAATGGAATGGAGGCTCCTCAAAATACTAAAATTAAGCTGGGTATGCTGGTGCACATCTTTAATCCCAGTACTTGGGAGGCTGAAGTAGGAGGATCACAGTAAATTTGAGAGTAACCTGGATTAGAATGAGATCCTGCTTAAAAAACAATGCAAGGACTGAAGAGATGATTCAGCAGTTAACAGTGCTTGCTTATAAAACCTGACGGCCTGGGTTTGATTCCCCAGTACCCACAAAAAGCCAGATGCACAAAGTGGCACATGTGCCTGGAGTTTTGTTTGCAGTGTCAGGAGGCTCTGGTGTTCCTTCTTTCTCTCTCCCCTTCTTTCTCAAATAAACATTTTAAAAATACAAAACAAAACAACCTCCCCAAAAGAACTACTATATGATCCAGTTATAGCGCACCTAGTATACACCTGAAGGAATAACAAAGTTAGCAGAGCGCAGAGATAATTGTGCAATTGTTAATTTTAATATTATGATAGCCAAGATACGGAACCAGTCTAGATGCCCATCAACAAATGAATGGATAAAGAAATTGTGGTGAACACACACACACTTTCCTAATCACATCTAAATGTCCTGGAATCACAGAGTTAATTCTAAAGCCTTTAAAATACTGTCACATCCAAGAATCCAAGACACACAATCCAGTCTATTAAAAGGCATTTGTTTTTTAAAAAAAATATTTCATTTATTCATTTTCAAGCGCACACACACACACACACACACACACAGAGAGAGAGAGAGAGAGAGAGAGAGAGAGAGAGAGAGAGAGAGAGAGAGAGCGCGCGAGCGAGCACCAGGGCCACCACCTTGTGGGTCTGGTTTATGTGGGTCCTGGGGAATTGAACCAGGGGGCCTTAGGCACTGGAAGCAAATGCCTTAGCCGCTGAGCCATCTCTCCAGCCCAAAAAGGCATTTTTTTTTGGTTTTGTTTTTTCGAAGTAGGGTCTCACTCCAGCCCAGGCTGACCTGGAATTCACTATGTAGTCTCAGGGTGGCCTTGAACTCATGGTGATCCTCCTACCTCTGCCTCCAGAGTGCTGGGATTAAAGGCGTGCGCCATCACGCAGCTTGGTATCTTGCATCTCACACAGGACTCTCAGTGCTCTTCCCAGATCCAATATCTATGTGGCCCTGAAAAATAGGAGGCTACAAGCCGGGCATGGTGGCACACGCCTTTAATCCCAGCACTCGGGAGGCAGAGGTAGGAGGATTACCGTGAGTTCAACTGGCAACTCCTGTCTCCGGCCAAAAAAAGTTTAAATTTTAGGCCTGCCTGAAATTAAGGAGACCCTGTCTCAACAACAATAATAAAAAAATCCAGCCTGAAAGTCAGTCTGCCTGGACTACATAGTGAATTCCAGGCCCAATGGGGCTACAAATGAAAACCTTGCCTCATACACACAAAAAAGCCTGGGCACATGATCTGCTGTTTCTCCTCTCTCACACACACACAAAATAATAAAAATCAACATTCATACCTTTTTTCCTCCTCTTTCTCTTTTTTTTTTTTTTTTTTTTTTTTGTTGTTGTAGGGTCTCACTCTAGCCCAGGCTGACCTGGAATTCACTATGTAGTCTCAGGGTGGCTTCGAACTCATAGTGATCGTCTTACCACGCACAGCTTAAAAGGCATTTTAAAAAATAAATAAAAGGCATTTCTTGGGCTGGAGAGATAGTTCAGCTGATAAAATGCTTTCCTTGATAGCATCAGGACATGAGATCAGTGACCAAAACCCACATTTAAAAAAAAAAAAAGGACCAGGTTTGGTAATGCATGCCTTTAATCCCAGTACTTGGGAGGCAGAAGTAGGAGAATTGCCGTGAGTTTGAGATCACCCTAAGACTACATAGTGAATTCCAGGTCAGCCTGGGCTAGAGAGACCCTACTTTTAAAAAGTAAAATAAAAATAAAAATAAAAGAGGAGAGGGTGAGGAGGTGGCTCAGCAGTTAAAGCTCTTGCCTGCAAAGCCTAAGGACCAGGTTTGATTCCCAAGAACCCACATAAAGCTATATACACAAAGTAACATAAAGCTAGAAACACAAAGCAGCTCTAGCCCACTCGGACCTGGAAGTCATTCTGGAGTCCCAGACTAGCCTGAAACTCACAGCTATGTTCCTACCTCTGCCTCCAAATGCTGGGATTAAAGAAATACATCACCATACCCAGTCAATTTTTTATTTTTATTTTTTTTGAGAACAAGGGTTCTCTGCATAGCCCAGAGTCTGGTCTCTAACACACCATGTGGGACACTTTTAAGAAAAGAAATGACTTATCAGGCTCATGATTCTTGCTTGAGGCTGGAGCCCATTTTTTGTATGTGTGTGTTATGTGTGGGTTGCAAGTGGAGGTTCCAGATGAACACTGTATGTCTTCCTCTCTGTCGTAGTCAGCTCTACATTGCTGGGACGAACATTCAAACCAGACACAATTTGTGGAAGGATTTTATCTCAAGCTTATAGACCCAGGGGAGTTCCATCAATGGTGGAATAAGCTGGCTCCCTTTCACAGATCCAAGCAGAGAGAATAATCAACACCAGCTAGCAAATCCAAAAAAACAGCAGCATGCACCCCAAAGAGTGCAAATCTCTCTCTTACACTTTTGGGGGTTGGAATCAGATCCATCCCCAAACACACCTTTGAGCTGAATGCTAGGATCCATCCCTAGTGACACATCCACCAGCTAGGGGGCTAGAGACCAAATGATAAGCTTCAAAAAAGTATATATTCTGCCTGAGATCAGTGACCAAAACCACATTTAAAAAAAAAAAAAAGGCATGGTGGTGAATGACTTTAATCCCAGCATTCAGGAGACAGAAGTAGGTGATAGAAGGGTCACTGTGAGTTCAAGGCTACCCTGAGACTACATAGTAAATTCCAGGTTAGCCTGGGCTATCTCTGTGTATGTAATGTATGTATTTATATATGTATGTATACACACATACATGCTTACTAAGACTGAGAAAATAATGAAATATATTGTGAATAGTGAAAGGAATCACAAATAAAGAATGGAGTAGCTGGAAGTGGTGGCACATGCCTTTAATTTCAGCACTCAGAAGAGGCAGAGATAGGAGGATGGCTTTGAGTTTAAAGCCAGTCTGGGACTAGAGTAACTCTCAGGTCAGCCAGGGCTAGAATGAGACCCTGCCTCAAAAAGACAAAACAACATAAACAAAAAGAATGGACAAACACCATAGGGGTGTACTAAAATTAAAGTTACCATCTTGAAATCATGTTTTTAAATAGTCTCCAATTTAAAAAACCCAGAGCCTAGAGAGATGAACAAAACCCTATAAAGGTTGCAGCCTGGTGGGGTTCCTCTTCTTCAGTGATCCCGGCTCTTCTTCCTGAGACCTTCTCCAGTTCCTGAGATCCTCTTGTCTTTGTCTGGTGTGGTCTAAGCTTCCCCAACTTGAGTCTAACTTCCACTTTCCTACATGAAAATGTTCCAGTCTTCCTTTCCCATCCCAATTCCCCTTAAACTCCTCAAATTGTGATTTTTACTCAAATAAATTCAATAATTCATAATTTGTTCTTGGTTCTGTCTTTATTATTCTTCATTAAAGATTAGGAAAGAGGGCTGGAGAGATGGCTCAGCGGTTAAGGCACTTGCCTCCAGTGCCTAAGGCCCTGGGTTCAATTCCCAGTACCCACATAAGCCAGACCCACAAGATGGTGGCCCTGGT
>PVHP010042530.1:0-14950 GCA_004024765.1 Zapus hudsonius
GAGGCATGGCCAGGAGAACCTGGCTGAATACTAGGCTATCCATGGTCCCCTGTCACAAGGACTGATCCAGACGACCCATGGAGGAGGTTATCCAGTGGAGGGGGGAGGGGAGGGCAGTGGGGAATTGGGGATAACAACTCATTGTTTGCCCACTAAATGTTGTAACTCATTATGGACAATAAATTAAAAAAAAAATTAATTTGTTAATTTATTTGAGAGAGACAGAGAAAGAGAATGAATAGGCCACCATACATGTGTCACACACATTCATGTACACTCATGCATACAAGTGTGCCCCCACACATACTGACATACAAAAAAAAAATCCCAGTAAATTAAATGGTGTGATTCTTACCCACTGCTTTCATCTGCTTTCCAATAGCTTGGCAGATCTCCTTGGCAGCTGCTATCTGGGCTTTCTCACCCAACAAACTGCCCACGGTGGCTCTCAGGATGAAGGACACACATCGTCTTGAGTACACAGCCTCTACATGCGTTTGTGTTGCCCGAGGATGGGAAACCAGGTCAAGTACATGAGACAAGAATGTAGCAAAGCTCCGCTCCAGCCACTGACCACCCAATGTTGTTACGAAGACAACATACGCCTATAAACACATTGAGATACAACTTCAGATCCCTGAAGGAGATCACAGAAAGCAACTACAGAAATAAATGATGGCAGCATACAAAATAAATTATATAACTAGAGGTGAGATTGAAATAGAGAAAGATTAAATTCCACAACTTCTTAGGACTTCTAGCAGAGAATTAATGATAGAATGTTTGGATAAAACAGTTCTATAAAAGCCACAGATTAAGATCCCATCTTAAAAAGAACTAAACAGTTCTCAAGATAAAGTTTCATGAAGAAAAGCTAACTTCACCCCTGAGGTCAGCAAGGAAACGAGCTGCAGTACACTGGCAACAATGAGCTGTATAAGATGAAAATGGTCTTCCTACACTTGTTTCAGGGGCAAGATAAAGTGGTGGTGACTTTAAGATCATGAAGAACCATTCCATCTAGATGCTAATCATTACTACGTCACTAATTATATCATATGTAATATTATTTTGAAATTACAATCCTGACTCAGATTTAATCTTAAAATTACATTGGAGATTAATCATGGGTAACAGATCCAATCAAAGCATAGAAACTAATGATTTTTGGTCTGAGGATGCTTGAATATTAACTATTAAATACCTCAAGCTACCGTTTCAATTAAAACTTAATTAATAATGATTTTGTTGCCTCATGTTTTGCTTTTATTTATGCTTAATTAAGTTTGGTTTTTGACAAAGGGTCTCTGCTATGTAGCCCAGGCTGGCCTCAAACCCAAGATCCTCCTGCTTCAACCTCCCAAGCACTGGGATTAGAGGAATGCACCTATATACCATGCAAAACTAACTTACTTGTTGTGTGGTAAAATTTGGGAAGTAATGGACACAGAGTTATTTATTCATCATTCAGAATCTACTTTTCAGTCTGAGAATCTAGCTGAGTGGTAGAGCACTTGTCTAGCATGCACAGTGTCCTGGATTCAAGCTCAGCACCAGAAAACAAAAACAAAAGAATTTTAAAAAGATTAAAAAAAAGAAAAGAAACTACCTTTTCATTTAAATATGTGATGAAGTTTGGAATTTGAAAATAATTCACTCATTTGGTAAAAGAAATCTCTTAAAAGAAACCAGATAATATTAAAGATTTCTATGTGGGCTCTCATTTACAACAGTACCCCATGAAATTTCACAAGTGATTTGAACAGAAGTCTCTTAAACATATACATTACAAACCTGTGTCACTCCAACTCTTACTTCACGATTAACAGAGCCTCCAACTTTTAACATTTCTCCACCACTCTTTAAGAAACCTGACCCTCCACGTAGAAATCCTGTGGCCATGAGTTCTAAAACTTCATCAAATGTTGCTCTTTTCACATTCTGACGCATCACTTTAAAGAAGGAAAGCACAATTATAAGCAAATATGCTCTGAAGCAGTTTTATTTTATAAATTATATGTCTAATCTCCAGCTTAAGATTCTTATAATTGTTTTTTATATTTTTATTTATGTGCAAGCAGAGAGAGACAGAGAGAAAGAATGGGTGCACCAGGGTGTCCAGCTGCTGGAAATGACTTCAGATGCATGTGCCACTGTGCATCTGGCTTTACATGGGTACTGGGGAATAGACCCTGAGTCACTAGGCTTTGCAAGTAAGCACTTTAACTGCTGATCCATCTCTCCAGCCCCCTTAATTATTTGTAAGAAAACTACAATGGGTCATTAAGTTTTATATATATTTATATTTATGTATATTATATATATATTATATACATATATAATCTTAAATTTACAATGCATTGTCAACCTGGATTCAATTTTGAAAAATTGTAAAAAAGATTTTGTAAAAAAATTGTTTAAAAATGTGAAGAAAGTGACTGCCCCTGACGTGATCATGGGAAATCAGAGCACTTCCTATATAGATGGGCCATCCAAGGAACTCCCAGCCTCACTTGCTGTTAGGCTGAGTAAATAATCTTAAAATGTTTCAACCAAAAAAAAAGTGAAGACAGTGGAAGAAACTAGAAAAATAAAGTAATTCAATAATTGTGTGTCGGTCTACTACAAAGATAAATGTGTAACACAGGGATAGAGCACACCTACAGCATACACCACTGGCTAATCACAATTCTTTTTGTAAATGTTATTTGTGTATGTGTGCTTGCCATGGCACACGTGTGGAGGTCAGAGGACAATTTCAAGGTGTCAGTGCCCCATTTCCTTGAGACAGAGTCTTTTGCTGCTATAAACAAACTGCCAGACTGTAAAAATCTGTAGAACTAGCTGTCCAGAAAGCTTCAAATTCTCCTGGCTCCACTTCCTATTATCTGCCATAGGTGTGTTGGAATCACAGATGCATGCCCTTTAAGTGGGCACTGGGAAACTGAACCCAGGCTTTGCAAACAAGTACCTTTAACCCCTGAGCCATCTCCCCAGTCCCCTGACCACAATTCTTATTCCCAACTTCAATAGTGGATTAAAGTCAACTGACTTACCATTCTTAGCATCAAGGTGAATATTTTATAAAGTTCTCTCTTTATAGTACAGTAGCAAACACAATTATTACTAAAATTCTGTAAAGGTATAAAGCTCATGGTTAAGTATATATGCTTTGGAATAGAGTGCCTTGGTTTGAATTTCTTTTTCAACACTTGTAAAATAGGTTTTCAGGACACTAGCTACATGATTTCTCTAAGCCTCAATTTCCTTATCTATAAAATGACAACAACAACAGTACTTGAAATTCATGGGGCTTTTGTGAAGATTACAATTGCTGGTATGCTAAATTCAGTGTCTGTCACATAGCACTTGTAAAATGTTACATCACCATCCCACAATGAAACACTCATTAAAGATGAAGGAATCAAAGCTTAAAGAAATTAAGCTCACAGCTAATAACTCTAAGCACTAAGACCTGAACCTCTAACATCTCTTACTTTTTCTACCACGCTGAGGTGGGAAAGGCAGTCACTAGCATCTGCTATGGTGTGCTTTATACCTGTAGTTACACATATTACTCAATACCATCCCTGAGATGTCAGTGGACCTGTGAAGCAATGCAGAAGTCACTAGAAAAATCAATAATGCGTCTGACTCTGCTAATAATTATGGCCAAGAGAAAGCAAAAATTAGCAAGGATATAAATGGAATCTATCTTTCAGATATTGAAAGTAAGAAAGTAACACACAAAATGCCAGAATCCCATACTTTAAACATCATACAGTCCTACTTGCTATATGTCCAACAAAACTGCAACGTGCATCTTGCACAATATCACTACAAAAATTATTTACTATTTCAAGGAAAGTTCCATTTGAGCTCTTTCGACTAGTGAAAATGGTATTTCACAACTTCAATCCCTTTAAAGTGACCTGCCATTCAAAAAAGCTTTAGTCTAAATCAGGAGTTAGGAAACAATGATACCTGTTGCCTGTTTCGGCATCAACGCCGTGGCCATGACTGTTCCTAAAAGCTTAGATACTGCCACTCGAACCCCATAATTTGAGTTTTCCAAAGCCTTAAAGCAGAGAGTGGCTATATTTTCCAATTCAGCAGTCCACATAAATACAGCTTCATTTTGTAGTTCCAAAAGACACTGGAATCAAAACAAAATACAGAAAATAAATAACATCCTAGAATTTCTGCATCTATTGAACCTGATTCATACTCTCTCCTCAAGTATTCAAAGAACTGGGGAAAATATATGAAACCACAGTTTTCAAGACACTGCATACTAGGTAGTGAAAGAAGTTATCCTTTAAGGAGAAAAATGTATCAGTATAAAAAGAAAAATGAAAGATTGAACTAGAAATTTGAAAAACTGTCTTTTTTCCTTTGCAGTGCCGAGGATTGAACCCAGGGTCTTGCACATGTGTGGCAACCACTCTACCACTGAGCTCCATCTCTGAGGAAACTGAAAAATAACAGAAATGATATTAAAGCTGCATCTTTGAGAATATCAATTAATTTGATAGACATCAACCCATGCTGATCAGGAGAAAAAAGACTTACATTATAAAAATTATCAATGAGAAAAATCAAATCACTAGATTCAGAATTCATTTGGACAGATAACCAGAATAGTACAACATGGACTTCAAAAAACAATCTTATAGTTCAAAAAAAAATCTTCTGGACTGATTGATACATCCAAATGCTTAAGTAAAAATAATACCAGTTTAGCCAGGCATCGTGGTGCATGCCTTTAATCCCAGCGCTTGGAAGGCAGAAGTGATAGGACTGCTGTGAGTTCAAGGTCAGCCTGGGACTAAAGAGTGAGTTCCAGGTCAGCTTGGGCTAGAGTGAGACCCTACCTCATAAAAACCAAATACTAATACTACTACTACTGATATTAATAATGATGATGATAATAATACCAGTTCTATATGAGAGAACTTTCTTATTCCATCCTATGAGGACAATATCTCAACCTGATAAAGATACTACCAGAAGAAAACTACACATCTATACCTTTATGGACAGAGATACAAACATGCTAAACAAACATTAGTCACTATGATATTGCAATAGACACAAAAAGTAATACTCCTAGCACTGGGGAAGCTTAAGCAGGAAGATCACAAGTGAGACTCTGTTACAAAACAAAGCTAAAAAAAAAGCAAAAAAGAATAATGGTAAATTGCAATTTATCCTAGGAATACAAAAATGGGGTGAAATCAGAAGGCAGCGAGAACAGAGGAGATGTTCTCCCACATCAGCCAGGACCCAGGTGAAACCATGGAGCAACTGGAGAGATGAGCAAGAGTGCTGCTTCCATGGTGAACCTGACAACCAGCACCAGGGTGATGGAGACAGACACTATAGAGACTCAATTCACACCAAAGCAGAAATCCAGAAGCTGCTGAGAGCTCAACACTAAAGTAGACTTAAAACATACCCACCACGGCTCAGGGAATTTTGCAGAAGAGGGGGGCAGAAAGATTTAGAGTCACAAAGTGGGAGGGAATATCCAAAGGTATTGGCCCCCTCCCAAATGACTGACTGATGCTCTCACAACCCATAACCCACAACCCCATGGTGAATACCAGCAATCCCACTGAGAGAGCCCTCAGTGGAATGGGGGCAAGGTGGAAGGTAAGGTAAGGTAACACATGATTTGTCCAAAGTTTCTACTTAATATAAATAAATAAATAGGGCTGGAGCATCATGGCTCAGCAGTTAAGGCAC
The DNA here is from genome assembly GCA_004024765.1 of Zapus hudsonius. NCBI lineage: Eukaryota > Metazoa > Chordata > Mammalia > Rodentia > Dipodidae > Zapus > Zapus hudsonius. Next base: position 5,749 of record PVHP010042530.1, read on the forward strand.
TTGGTTCTAGTGCCTGAGGACCCCAGTTCAATTCCCCAGTACCCACATAAACCAGACCTACAAGGTGGTGGCCCTGGTTCTCTCTCTCTCTCTCTCTCTCTCTCTCTCTCTCTCTCTCTCTCTCTCTCTCTCTTTCTGCTTGAAAATAAATATTTTTAAAAAGAGTCAATGTTTTTAAAAAAATAAAAAATAAAAAAAATAAATAAATAAAAGGTAGGTGGCATTTCTGAGGAAGGACACATAAAATTATCCTCTGGCTTCCAAATGCCCATACATACATGAGAACACCCCCCCACCCCATGCACACATGAAAACACACACACACACACACACACACACACACACACACACACACACACACATATACATTTTTAAAGGCACTATTTAAAGAATGAAAGAAAAGCCCATAGTTTAAGAGAAGACTTCTGCAAGTCACATATGGGTAAACAATATACAATATATAAACAATGCACTCTAGAAACTCAGTAATAAAAACTCCAAGATCTGAATAGACTTCCTTCACAGGAGACATGGACAACACACACCTGAAGATATGCTTTTCATTAGTAAGAGAAATACAAATTAAAACTACTGTGAGATCCCTGACACATTGATTAGAATGACCAAAATGGAAAAAAAAAAAAACTAAGAAACAAATAACAGTGAAGATATGGAGAAAAAAAAGAAAAGGTTTAAATGGGAAATGGAGCAAGTATTGGTAAATGGGGCAGATTCTTTAACATTTCAATAGAACTCTTACCACGTGGTTCAGCCATTCCACCCACAGGTATTTACCCAAATGAAAACATATTCATGAAAAAGCTTACACACAGATATTCATAGCACCTTTATTTTTTGTAATTACAAAATTTTTAGAAGCAAGCCAAGGTGAAGGAAAATGGGAACATCCATATAATGAAGTAAAACTTGAGAAAAATCAGTATAAACATACAATGAAATAAAATTCAACCTATATAAGGGCATGAACTTTTTACACATGGAACACAGATGATCCCAAAATAACTGTGTGCATGGAAGAAGCCAGAGCACATACACCTGCAAGAACACACCACACGGCTCTGTTTGCAAGAAGCCAGAACACATATACCTGCAAGTACACACCACACCTCTCTTTTTGCAATAAGCCAGAGCACACACACCTGCAAGTACACACCACACAGCTCTGTTTGCAAGAAGACAGAGCACACACACCTGCAAGTACACACACAGCTCTGCTTAAATGCTGTTTCTAGAAGATGAAACTAATGTACAAGAACAAAAAAATATCCCCACAATTTAAACCTTTAAAAGAAAACAAAAGCCATGAACTATTTAAAAGCAAGCAGGACAGGGACCAATATTATACACTGAGTACTAACCTTGGCCACTGCACATCGAACAGCCATTGACCTATCAGTCAAGAGGGACCTAGCATTCTTGTAAATATCACGATGAGAGGAAGCTGCTGCACCACCCAATCCATTCAAAACTTTCTGTAGACTCATTAAGATTTCACTTCGTCCTTGAGACTACAAATGCACATAAAGCAAAGCGTTAGCTTAAAACGTACTATAAAGGAAGTTCCATACTTAAGCATGAACATACCAAGACCCACAGTTCTCTGAGCCTATTATCTTTAAATTGTAACAGTAAGTAATGTCAAGTAACATAAAATTAAGAACTCTAGAAAGTATCTGAAAGAATAAGTAACTTTAGTCCAAAAATATCTGAGAAACTAGATTATAAGTAAACATTCTGCAATATTTCCATGACATACTGAAGTACAATCTGAGAATGTGAACAGTTAAAAGCTTCAATATCATGTCTCAAGGGTCCAAATTTTCAGAACTTAAAACATTTAAGCTAAAAAGAGCTAAGAAATACTGTAAGCCCTTCAAAAGAAAGAAAACATTCAACCCATCTAAAAATCCTGTCACAGAAATATGGCAAAGGCTCACCTTCTTGTGATGAACTCACTCTTCTTTCTAGGCCTACCATGATGAGTGTGCATTCTCATTGCTAAGGGGTGCTTAACACGGCATGTAACAGCACTTATCCACAGGCAGACCTCTTCTACCGTGTGGTAAACTATGCCTTATTCATGACTGTTTGCCCAGTTCTTGTTTAATAAATAAACAAATGGCTGGGGATGTAGTTCAGTGGTACATATGGTGGCTTGCCTGACATATGCAAAGTCTTGTGTTCAATTCTCAGTGCCACAAACAAAAAGCACAACAACAAAATACAGGGTTTTAAGAGGAGCTCTATCTGAGAGATCTTGAGGTTTCCTGGCTAAAGAACGAGACTGCAGGCTGCTGTTGTAGCTAAGAGGTACAGCTCTTGCCCAGCTTTCATAAGGCCCTGGGTTTTGAACCCCACCATGGGAACAAATAAAAAAAAAAAAAAGAATTGAACTTATAGTCTTTAGCCTAGACTATTTTAATCTAACGTTAACAAGGAATTTATGGAAGTGATACCAAATAGGTGAAAAAAAGAACTATTTTTACTTGATGTAAAGCTGCTGTTAAGCGATTAAGTTGTATCCCCTTCAAAAATAAATTCAACTCCTAAACCCCGTTACATGTGAATGTGACTTTAACTAGAGATAAAGGGTGGCTGCATATGAAATCAAATAAGGATGAGGGCATAATTTATCAGGATGGGCCTTAATTCAGTTACTAGCTTTCCACATAAATAGAAAAGAAGTGGAATGACACAAGAGACAGAGATTGGAGAGATCTGTGTACAAGCCGAGAGGCCAGGGATTCACTCACAGCAACCAGTGCACCTAGGAAAGCAAGGAATGTTCCTTCTCTACAGCCTTCAGAGGAAGTATGGGCCCTATCGACATTTGACTCCAGAGTTGTAAGACAACAAATTTCTGTTATTTTAAGACACACAGTATATGGTAAATATTATGTCATGAAATTAATTTATTACATACAGTAAAAAAATAAAATATCCGGCTGGAGACATGGCTCAGCTGTTATAAGCACTTGCTTGCAAAGCCTGATGGCCCAGGTTCGATTCCCCAATACCCATGTAAAGTCAGATGCATAAGATGGCACATGCATTTGCAGTTCTTTTGCAGGGGCAGGAGACCCTGGCATGTCCACATTCATTCATTCTCACTTTCATTCTCTCTCACAATAAATAAAAATATTTTGTGAAAATAAAATGAAAAATAGAGCTAAGTAAAAAATAATGGGTAAACCTGCTCTTTACCAAAGAAAAACATGCTTTCCCTCCCCTGAAGTTTAAGGTAACACCCATCAAATGGAAGGGCATAATCTGAAGTCATTTCTTGTTAAGCATCATATTAGTACCATGGTGACAGAAAAAAAAATTTTTTTAACTGACATCAAACTCTTGCCACAAGCAAAACATTCAGAAACTTGTAAAATTTACCTCTGCACTTTTCAGAGACTTCAAAAGATTATTTACAGTTTCTGGAAAGGCGCTGCCCAACATTCTCCCCATCTTCTCGTAAAATGCTCCGACGCAAGCCACTGCAGCCCTGAAGAATATGTTTCCATGGTTAATGATGTGATTTCATTATACTTTTGTGATTTTCAAAAATCAATTTGTGTTTGACTAGAACACTTTTGCCTATAACCTTTAATTTATTTTCAATATTCAAAACCATGTTTACCCCTTATAATTACACTAAATGCTATAGCAAATCAAACTACATTTTTGTTCAGAATACAAAATAAGTGTACATGTACATAGTGAATTATACCTTAGTAAGAAACTCAAGCTTGACTTTTGTGCAGACGTTCCAAATTTTGTTACATCCACAATGTTTCTGTTCTTCTCTCAGTATATATAATACTCAATATTAATCATTCACTTGATAGACTATGACTATGATGTGACTTGGCTATTTAATGTGTCTGTATCTTATCCTACTGGTGAAAATGTAAGCTCCAGAAACAGGGAACATATCATTTGTATTACTTATAGTACCCACCACTTAATTGAAAATAGGAGAGTATTATTTCCAAATCTTTAAAATTTGATCTGCAGTGCTTTAATGGAACACTCGTCTATGTTTAAGAAATAATGGGCTGGGCATAGTGGCACATGCTTTTAATCCCAGCACTTGGGAGGCAGAGGTTAGGAGGATCACTGTGAGTTTGAGGCCAGCCTGAGACAACATAGTGAATTCCAGGTCAGCCTGGACTAGAGTGAGACCTAACTCGAAAAGGCAAAAAGAAGAAGTGATGGTCATCTATTTAGGAGAAGAAAAGCAATCCTACCACTCATGCCAATAGCAAAGTGAACAGCTGAGAGAGTTACAGGAAGGAGCAGGACAGCGGTTACTAACATTGTGCCTAAAGCCTAGCACCCACCACCCAATAGCTTTGAGACCTGAGCTGGTTACTACAGCTGAGGGGTTAAATAAATTTAGATCACAATTATACATCTAATAATAGTCGAATCAGGGAATAATCAATCTTCACCTTTTGATTCCAAATTCTATGTCTTTTTTCAAAACTCTACAGACCAATAACAAAGTGGAAAATGACTAAAATCCCATGCCTGACTATACTGGAGAATCCTCAAAAAAATAAATAATATGTAATCTATGATAAATTCTATTCAATCAGTGTACAAAGTCAAATCATCAAACTATTGACATAACTTCAAAAAAACAAACAAGAAAACACTAAATGTACCCATCTCCTGCTACACGCTGTCACTTAGGTCTTCCCACTCGTCCTACACAATCAGCTTGTCCACAACTGATCTTATTCCCCCCACACCAACTATTTTTTCCTTCTCTATTTTGTACCTTTCTGCAAAGCATTGTTAAAAAAAAAAAAAAAAAGACATTTCTGTTTCCAATTAGAAGTTTCCTTTATCTAGAAAACAAATTGGAAAGCTATTGACAGCAGCCAAATCTGGCCTACCACCCAACCAGTCCCCTGTTTTTTTTGTTTGTTTGTTTTGTTTTTATTTTAGCTTCTTGAAACAAGCTCTCACTCTAGCCCAGGCTGGCCTTGAACTCACGATGATCTTCCTATCTCGGCCTTCCCACCACCATGCCCAGTGTTTTATAAATAAAATTTTCTTGGAAAAACAGCCACATTTATTCATTTATGAATTGATTGCCAGGTGAATAGTGGCTACAGAGATGTTTAATCCAAAAAGTTGAAAAGGTTCTAACTGACCTTTCCAGAGAGCACATGGACCCCTGTCTACCTATCACATTCATTCCTCCTCCTCCCGTCTTAGCTGACCTAACTAATCTCTATGGACCCTCGCAGGGCTGATCCTCAGTTGGTCCTTCTTTGAAGTCTTCCTGACACAGCACTCTTCATGGGATTATAAATGTTTTTTTCTTCTTTACTTGTTCATAGGCTTCCTAAAATCTATTACCCTCAATATTTGGTACAAAAGCATCCATCTTTCTCCAAACCACAATTACAGTTAGTCATTAGGTTAACTCAATCTGAAGGTCAGCAAATTTGTAAGCAAAGATGTCTCTGCCTCAGCTACTCAACTCAGCCACTCCACTGTGAAAACAGCTACCGTGAGATGAGCTGGCAGGGCTGCATTCCAAAAAGATTTGACTCGCTAAGCTGCATGGATTTGCAGTGGGCTCCACTTGACCCATTCTTGCCTCAGTTCCACCACCTGGAAGCTCTTTACTTTTCTTGTTTCAGACACATATTATCTCCATCTAAATTTATCAAAAGACCCGCTAACAAGATTGCTGAAAGCATACCAATTCTCAGAAGTGGACTCCAAGTTCCAGTGGTGATGGGTGCATGGACGCTAGGCCCTTCCTCAGCTCCACTAAGACTTTCATGATCAAGACACTGAACAGGTTCCACCCTCCTGAGGTCTTTATGGTCAGCCATCCCTAAGTAAGTTATCCTGAGAAAAATAAACAAAACTCAAGGGTTCCTCTATAAGTAAGTACTTACAATTTGGTTGGTAAGTAGGCTGCAGTGTCATCTTTATTTCTGATAATGTCATTGCATTTATCTAGTGTTTGAAAAACCGTGTAAGTATCCCCAATGCTATAAAGGGCTGCAAGGTTTTTTGCTAATAATTTTCTTGTGGGTGGTCCAGGTGAACTGCTTATCAATCCAGTTAATTGTTCGACTAGTTTTTTCTGTTTTTCCTTTACATCAGTCTGTTATATATAAAAAAAGAATATTATTTTTATGGAATGTTTGTTACCTTCTAGTCAAAATAAAATATACTTAACATTTAAAGCATTCTAATAATTAAAAGCTCTATCACAGTAAGCAAAAACCATAAATGAAAACTTTTAAGGAAATGAAAACATCAGTAGGAAATTATCCACACTTTCCTAGGTTAAATCTTTTTCATTCCCTTCCAATGAAAGTTAGCCTCCGATAAAAGTGACTACTCTAATCCAAAAAAGTTTCCAGATCATCATGGGAAGAAATTAACCCATAGTCACAGGATGCAAAATAGAAAATTTATGGACAATTCATGTTGTAGAACCCAGGTTGGTTTTTCCCTATAAAAGCAGAGTCAGTAGTTTACAAAGTTACAGGTTAGTAAAGGAAACCACAAGAAATTCTGAGGAGACTCAAGCAACAGAACATAATAACCAGGTCTACCCATAATCAGTATCCAAAATCCACTAAAGAAATACTTACCATGCACTCACTGCCTACCATGCAATGATTCTAAGCACCAGTTTAATGATGAGCACAACAGCCTTCCTCCTACCAAATTTCCATTCTAGTGAGGTGGGAGAGAGTTTACTAAATAAGCAAACTGTGTAAGTGTTAAACTATTTTACTTAGTTTAGTTAGTAAAGTCATCTCCCAAGGTGAAGTAGTGAACCATGCATATATCTGGGGGAAGAACATATGCAAGAAGAAACAAGAACTGCAAGGCTTTGAGATTTGGTGCACACTTAGCATACCTGAGGACTGCAAGGTAAGGTCAGCTGGAATAGATAAAGTAGTTGAAGATGAAGTTAGAAGAGACCACACTGTATTCTGAGAGTTCAAAACAGAGAAGTGCACTATCCTGAACATTTTACCAGGCTCGTTTCTCAACTACTGAGCTGTGACTATGCTAAACACTCCAGGGATGGAAGCATAGTGAGCAATCAGGAAGCCACTGCAATAATCGAGATGACAGATGCTGGACATACAGACGATGAGAAGTCAGTGAACTCGGCCATCTTTGTGGGCAATACAAGATTTGCTGAGGATTATGATGAGAAGTCAACGACGCTAAAGCTTTTGGCCCAGACAAGGAGTTGATGAAATGGTCATGTACCGAAATGGGCAACACTGGAGAAAGGGTAGTCTTGAAACAGAAAATTCAAGAATTTGGTTTAGATGTGTTAACTCTGAGATGTCTTTTTTTTTTTTAAAGACAGGGTCTCATGTAATCCAGCCTAGCTTCAATCTTGCTACGTAGCAGAGGATGACTTTAAACTATGGATCCTCTTTGCCTCAATCATCCAACTTCTGGGATTATAGGTGTGTAACACCAGGCCCAGTTTATGCAGTGTTGAAGATCAAACCCAAGGCTTTGTGCATGCTAGGCACTCTACTAACTGAGCTACATCCTCAGCTCTTGAGATATCTTTTAGACATGAAAAAGAGCAGGAATCTGGTTGTCTGGGTGTTGCAGTCAGCTTCGTGTTGCTGGCACAAAGCACTCAACCAAAAGCAGTTTGTGGGAGGAAAGGGTTTATTTTGGTTTACAGACTCAAGGGGAAGTTCCATGATGGCAACAGAACCATGGTATGAGCAGAGGCTGGACATCACCTCCTGGCCAATATCAGATGGACAATAGCAGGAGGAGTGTGTGCAAAACACTGGCAAGGGGGAGCTGGCTGTCATACCCATAATCATGCCCCCAACAACACACCTTCAACAAGGTTCCGATTCCTAAATTGTCATCAGCATGGGACCTAGCATTCAGAGCACACGAGTTTATGAAGGACACCTAGTTTAACCCACACACTGAGAAACCTTGCCCTAGAGATGGCAGTAAAGATAGTAAGATTAGATGATATCTTTGAAAGAATAAGAGTAGAAGAACAATAAAAAAGGAATGTCCTGCTGGGCGTGGTGGCGCACGCCTTTAATCCCAGCACTCGGGAGGCAGAGGTAGGAGGATCACTGTGAGTTCAAGGCCACCCTGAGACTACACAGTGAATTCCAGGTCAGCCTGGACTAGAGCGAGACCCTACCTCGAAAAAGCAAAAAAAAAAAAAAAGAATGTCCTGTACTGAAGAAGAGCCATTAAAAAAAGGGAATGAGAAGTAGCCAGTGATGTAGGGAACTCAAAGCAACTGACACGTTGGGAAACCACTAACAGGAAAAACTGTACATGAAGTGTGAGAAGGAATAAGAATAATCTATTTGAGTTTGGATGCAAGGGATACAGATATTCACATGTTTCATAACCTAAATACAAGCTCTTATCTCACAACAAATATGAAAGGATTAAGTGTTTTAAGGCAGAGGCTCGATTATGTAAAAACATGGAGATGGATCAAATAAGACAGATAATTCCAGACAATTTGCAATGCGTGAAGCTGCACACACAGAGCTGTTCAGGGCAGGAAGACAACAAATGCCCACCTGCAGAAGATCTATGAGAACATACACATTTATGGTTTAAGTATACAAATGAGTGCTGGAGTGATGGCTCAGCAGCTAAGGCATTTGCCTGCAAAGCCTAATGACCCAAGTTAGATTCCCCAGTACCCACATAAGCCAGATCCGGAGTTTGTTTGCAGTGGCTACAGGCCCTGTGGCACCCATTCTCTCTGTGTGTCTCTCTTCTATCTCTCTCTCTCTCTCTGCTTTCAAATAAGTAAATAAAAATATTTTTTAAAAAAGATTACAAATGAATGTATGCATTAACTGTCTCAATTAGAACCTTGATTAAAGCCACACTAACAGGCAGCAGCAACAATGCACAGATCCTCAACAGCACAGAAAGAAGTGGGGAAAAACCTCCACAAAATATGGAAGCCAAGAATTCCCAAAAAGGAAAGCCAAGAAAAGACCTAACTTAAGATACTAAGTACCCTAAAAGTTCCTTTTTTTTCTTAAGTCAGGCCTGGGTTCCTCTGGAAGTAGGAGCAAATTTGTACCTAGAAACAGAAGGAATAACCAGTTGGTCCCAGCTTCAGAAGGCTGACATAGGATTGCTGCATTTTTAAGGCCAACGTAGGCGACAT